>BQNB010054163.1:15000-37872 GCA_026074375.1 Tanacetum coccineum | reverse complement strand
AAACAACTATTTAAAAAAAAAAAACTTCTTGCGCTATAAAACATTTTTATAAAAACTTTCTAAATAGAAGCTAAGTCATGATTTATTAAGAGTTTGAGCTGATGTTCTTATAAAAACTTTCTAAATAGAAGCTAAGTCATGATTTATTAAGAGTTTGAGCTGATGTTCTTATAAAAACTTTCTAATTCGGATAAAATGTCAAAAGCAAATATCATAACTTTTTACTAAAATATATATGTAATATATATTAATTTCAGGGCCGACCTGTTATTTTAAGTGGCACCGTGCGGTTACAATAAATTAGGCCCCTTAAATACCGAAATTATATGTAAAAAGTTAACTAACTTTCAAAAAAAATTACAACTATATATACTATATCTAGTTTAAGTTGACATTTTTATATTAAAATTGAATAATTAAAGATAGAGGACAAAAATTGTATTTTTTGCTGAGATAATAAAATGTATCATTTCATTATATGATTTTAAATTATACGAGTATAAGGTAATGATTTGGTGAAAAACTATTGATATGTTGCTGGCTTTGTGCCCAGTATAACAGAAAGAACCAAATGTAATTTGGACTGATTTTGGGCTTTCTAATGGGCTGCATTTCATTGCACAGGCTTAAATATGACTCGTATTAATCATAATAATAACGACAAGAGAAAATGATCTTTAATACAGTAACTAATAGCAAAGCTGTCAATATCGAGATCTTACCTAACATAGTCTGTCTTTGCAAGATCGGGATCATAAGACCGGATCTAGATCGTAAGATCTGACCAGAGTATCTTGTCTTACTAATAGGCGTCGACACATCATAAAGTTATACATTTATACATATCTATTAAATATTAAACATGAATTCATAAGATAGTGTAACAAAATTTTTGACATTTAAACATTATGATAATAAAAAGCTAAATGTTTTTTATGTGTAAAATTTTGCTAATTATATATATAATCAAAAGAGAATCAAAACGACGTAGTATGTGCCCCTAAGCTACAGTTGTCGCTACAGTGACGCTTTGTTGGGCTCCACTTTGGCCCAATTTATTGGGCTCCCTCTTTGGGCCGGCCCAATTGGTTTTTTCTTTCTTTAAAAAAAAAATTTGTTGGCACAAAATAGGGGAAAGAAAAAAAATTACAAAAGTACCGATTTATTCAGATAAAAAAAATACCCGCGAAAACATTTTCAAGACCTAATAACTTTAAAATAATCGACAGGGTCACAAACATAACCCATAAGCCCAGTTATATAACACATATTTATCCAAATCCCATAAAATTATATTAAAAAAAACCCGTATTGCAAAAAAAAACCCTTTAAACATGAGGCCCAACATATATGCCTATATACGAAGACTGCAATAACGCGCGAAAAATTAACGCTCCGTAGCAACGCGCGGATAATCCTGCTTGTTATACTTTATATCAAAAATGGCCTTAAAGGACGATGTTTTCATCGTTTTCAAATGGGCCAAAACCTTAAACACAGCCCAAACAGAAAAAAAATGTGCCGGCCCAAAGTTTTTTTTTAAAAAAAAGTACAAAACGTACCCTCAACTTTTAACTATTCACGACTTTTTTATATAATAAACTTTATTTATCAAATAAATAAAAATCTTCGAATTGCGAACAAAACGAGCCCAATAACGCGTGGACACATTTCTACTCAATATTCATTCGAAACGGATTCGCGAAAAATTATGCCCCGCGACAACGCGCAGGCTATGTAATCAAATCGCACAAAAACAAGCCCCGCCGCAACGCGCGGAAGGTCCAGCTCTTATGCAGTCAAAAACCGCCCTACGTTAAGCCCAAAAAAAATTAATGAAAAAATAATAATAATCACACCCTGCAGCAACGCGCGGACAATCATGCTTGTTTACGTTTATAAAATTTGACATCATAACAGATAATTCATAAACACTTCCTTGTAAGCCCAAATAGAAAAAGCGAAAGAAGAATATAAACCCAATAATAACCAAAAACAAAGAAAGCCCATCAATTAATCCACTACACGGACGGTTTCATTTCAAGTTCATCCCTGAATCCCTACCGGATCTCCTTCCACCAACACAACATTTCCATTTCTATAAACAGGTATGTAAAAGGGTCTTAATTTATAGATTAATACTTGTATCCTTTTTGTTTAAGGGTTTATTAAATGTTATGTTCCCAGTGTTAAATTAGGATACACAACATTTATATGTGGACTATGACTTTTGTTTATTTGTTACTGAAAATATATGATAAATAGTCATTTCATCAAACAGTTGGTGTGCATATTATCAGTTTTGTAGGTATAGTTACTGTGACTCTACATTTAACTTGGGGATGTAATGTATAAAGTAAGGAGTAAGGATCCCTTAATAGGCCTAAAATATGGGTGGTTTTTCATCAACACATATTCGTTTTGACGACCAAATTTTTTAAACGTTTGTTCACTGATGTATGTTGATAGCTAAAAAATCATTCTTCATTAACAATAACTTGTTTTTCACTTGTAAAAATTTGCTAATTTACGTTTATAAAATTTGTTGATTAATACGGGTAAGCTTCTGCTCATTGACATTTGTTCATCAAAACGGCCCCTTTTTAGGCTTTTTACTTCTTGGGCTTTTTATGCGGTCCTTACTCTAATGCATTATCTTAACATATATGAACTATGAATTGGGTTCTTGCTGATTTCTGTTCCCTTCGTATGTTATAGTTTTTCTAAAGACTGATGGTTTATTGGTTTACTGGTTTTTCTCTTTATCTATGGTTGCTAACTGAATGATCCAAAGCTGATAAGTCTTCTGTTTTTTGAACTTTTACAATTCAAACAGTGAAATAAATTAGTTAACGAGTATGAAAATGAGTCTTTAGATAAGAAGAAAGGAGGGACATTCGATTTACGTGTTAATGCTTAAATGTGAACAAGCCCCCAAATGGCAGTTCTCTTATACAAGTTGATCATCTTGAGAACGAGTCTTTGATATCAATAACGATGATATTCAAATCACTTTTAGACTTGATGAAAGTAATTGTAAATATTATTGGGATGTTTGTTCTAAATTCTTCGTTCGATGTTTTGTGCTGTTATTGTAGGAGAGATGAAACTTGTTCAGGGTGTTTTGCGGTCTCTTTCTGGAAAATCGCCTAGTTTTCAAGGGTTTTCGATTGTCAGGAGTTTGGCTACAAGTAGTGCTTCAGGTGCTTAAATGTTCATGGTTCTTTCTATTATCATTGCTCAAAGCTAGTGCATTATGTAGCATAATATAAAATGAACTTTTGGAGTATTAGGTTCATACGCTGATTGGGAACCTAATGCATCATGATGGTTTTGTTTTTTCAAGTTTAATAAAAGCTTCACACGTATGTAACTTAATATCAATATGGCGTCAGGATAACCTTAGTTACGTGTTTTAACATAGACCTATTAAAACTTATTCCCCTTATGGTTCATTGACTTCATGTCAATTGCTGATTGCATTATGTAAATTGTTGTCATCTCTTTTTGAGCTTCCTAAATGCGCTACAGATACAACTTTTTGCTTACACAAAAGCCTATTCCAGTTTAATAAAAGAACGACCACGTAATGACTTGACATTGTATATAATTATTTACTTCTAAGATGGCTAAGCATCATATGGTTCTAGTCCTGAAACTCACTGCTCATAAATCATGGATTAGTGGATTTCCAACCCTTGTTAACAATTAGCTTATTTTGTCTGTTTCCAACTATTTATCCACCAATTGATTTCTGAAACGTGCTATTTTGGGTTACCAATGCAGCAACAAATTATTCATCTGCTGGTTGTACTTCACATATGCATAACTGTATCTGGAAGGAGATTAGTTCAATTCCCATTAGTTAATAATCCATTTGTGCAAATTTAGTTTAGGTTAACATACTATTCGTAAGTCTTTAAAGTCTAATAATCGTATCCCCATGCTTGGTAGTTCTATGCAAATATACTCCGTTGTATCCTTACCTGGTTTCCTTATTTCTGCATAGCTATTGAACCAGATGCGAATACAAACTCGTCAGAGACCATGGAAGAGTTCGAAAGAAGCATATCTGGTGATCCTCAAGGCAACAGCCTGAGTTCAAATACCTTCTTTCAAAAGTTGGATCAGCGGAAAAGGGTTAATGAAAGATCTGCAATGAATTATAGGTTCAATGGTTCTAGAAGAGGAGGGCTTGTGGATGGTCTAGATGACAGTTTCACATCTTTGACTGATGGTTTGGATGGGAAATTAAAGGATGCTGCTACGTACTTTGAATATGACGTCAATGAAGTAGAGAAAGAAGATTACAAGTTCAGACCAGATGTAACATTTTGGCCTGGTAATACTTATGATGTTAAGGTATGAACTACGAACCATAACTATTTTTTTAGCAATTTTAGGCTCTTTGTGACTCCTATCTTTCTCAATTGTTTATGAATGCTTCACTATCAGTCATCTGCACACGTTAATTAGTTCTTGATTTTTAAATGTTATTTTTAGTTGCAAGTATCTTTCACATATGCTTGGTCGGTACGGTCTCATTCATAAAAAGAATATATATAGCATTATATAAGTAAAAGAACAACATTTTTAATTTTCTCTGTTGACACTCTTACACTTTATACGGCTTATGCAGGATCTTGATCTTACAAAACCTGGAATTCGTAAACCATCTAAAAGATCAGAGTTTGAAGTAACAACAAAGGAAGTTCTAGAAAAAGCTGATTTCAGGGTAAGTAACTTTGCAGCTGTTATAGAAATACAACTCAAGGACATGTTTACCTATTATTGCGTATTTGCTCGATGCACGTTTCACAATTTGCTTTCAAATACACACCTTAAAAGAAAATTTATAGCCTCTTCCATTTATTGCACACTTAATTATCGTCATTTATATAGTTTGTACTTTGTACTTTATTTCAAGCAAGTTTATGTGGCTTTGTTACTACATATAACCCTGACTTAAAATTTACGTATGTGTGCAGAATGTGAAGTTTCTTGCTAACTTCATAACCGAGGCTGGAGTAATCCATAAGAGGAGCAAGGTACAGTTACCTTTGGTCTGCTGATTAAATACATCTGTATTGCATCTTGAAGTTGCTATTTTAACTATATTTTCTTTCATGTAGCACAAAATCAGTGCCAAAGCTCAGAGGAAGATTGCTAGAGAGATAAAGACAGCTCGAGCCTTTGGACTAATGCCATTTACAACTATGGGGACAAAGCACTTCGTTTATGGCAGAAATATGCAGGATGCTGACAAAGACTACGAGTATGAAGTTTATGAGCACAATTTTGTTGATGAAGCTTCTTGAAGCCTTTCACAAATTCGTAAGTGTCAGTATCCACCGATAGGGATTAACTTTTCAATCCAATACGCTTGATTAGAGTTGACCAAATGGGTGGGTCTAGGAAGGCCGGATAATGGGTCAAGACATGTGTTTATCTGGTATGGGGACAGGTTGGGTTGCCCCGAGATCATCATTTTGTCCAAATTCTTTTAAAAATAGCAATGTGAAGAACGTTATTACAGAAACTTATGTTATGTTAGCAAATATATTATAATTTGTTTAATGATAGGAGTTAGGTGGTTTAAACTTTAATGCTACTAAAAGTATACTTATGACTTTTGACATGTTCACCCCATTTGACCCGTTTTCCTTTTTAAGCGGACTTTTTTAATTGCTTACTTGTTATAACACATGACCAAATCCAACCCCTCGTAAGCTGAATTGTCCACTTGATTGCCAAATGTTTTTTAAGTTTATTGCGCCTTTACGTCAGGCTGATCTCCATTGCAGGATTGGCATGCTGTATCCGTTACTAATCACTGTTTTAAAAGAAATAAACCTGAAGTAGCATCGAAGGTTTTGTCTTTACGTAACTTTTGTTTAGATGCCTTTGTATGATAGCCGTTGATTAGGTGCTATCACAACTTTCGTAGGTAATCTACCTTTTTGTACTATTGATAGCGTTCCATTTCCAACAACCGTTCCAGTTGTTTGAACTATTCTTTCCCCCTTGATGATTGAGCAAAGTTGTATGTGTTTCCTAATGTGTGCCAAGCAACACTATTTTGGGAACCTGCCTTACAATTGAGTTCTAAGAAGCTGAAGCTTTTCCATTTGTAAAATAAAGGGGTGTCCTTATAAGTAAGTTGATTTAAATTTTGTTTCTTTTATCATGTCTATTTATTTTGGCATTCATTATGTCTATTTATCAGGGTTTTATATCATAAAAATACCAACATACGTTTGATTTGTACTGCTTTTCTTATGTAACCATGGTTTGCTTTTCTTATGTAACCATGGTTTCTCACATTTTTGGCGTACTAATCCACGAGGTTGACATTTGATGATCCGCCATTGCCGAGAGATTCTCTTGCCAAATCCTTCCATTTCTTAGTGTTCCCTGTCATCTCATCGTCTTCGATCACCATTTCAAAGCACCTCTTAATCTCATTTCCTTCAACAAGTCCATTTCTCAGGTGGGGTTTATTTTACTATCTTTACCATAGCTTATACTTGAATAGCTGCAATCTTTTCTTAATTTGGATGCAAAATGAAATGTTGTAGCCAAAAGCAAAAAATGGCCCAATCAGGACCAATGTACATTGAATATTGTAGTTTTAGTATTTGTCAAAAACTCGTGAGAAAGGAAAGACTGTAAAAAATCCTTAGTTTTTGAAAAATACGAATTAGGATTTGTCAAAAACTTGCATCAGTTACCATTCATCATTAGGATTCGTAAAGTAAGATTTCACCACAACTATGGGAACAAAACACTTTGTTTATGGCAGAAATATGCCGGATTTTGACCAAGACTACGAGTATGAAGTTTACGAGCACAATTTTGTTGATGAAGCTTCTTGAAGCCTTTCACCAATTTTTAATACACTTGATTAGACAAAATGGGCGGGTCTGGGAAGCCAGATACGGGTCAAAATAGGCGTTTATCTGGTATGAGGTCGGGTTGGGTTGACCAGGATCACGTTTTGTTCAGGTTTGTTTTTAGAAATAAGTACTCCGATGAATATGATCACGAAACTTATGTTAGTTTTGCTATATGATACTAATTTATGTAATGATATGAATTAGGTAGGTTTATGCACTAAATGTACACTTTGGATAACTTGTGACTTGTTCAACCCGTTTGACCCTTTTTCTATTTATCAATCTTTTTTATTACAGTACTTGATACTAGACATAACCCAATTCCAACCATCACAAACGGGTATAAATTCTACAGTTGGATCACCAAATGATTCTATAGTTAATTGTGCCTTTACATTGTGCCGATCCACATTGCAGGATTGGCATGCTGTATCAAAGATGATTCAAAAACAAAGTTTTTTTTATTATGCTTGTAGCTATTGTTCTGTATGTCTGACTCGTTAAAAATAGAAGCGTAGTATTATATGATAGTTTTGTTTCCTGTTTAAGTTGTTAAAAGATGGCTACAAAATAACACAGACGAGAACTTGAATAATCTTTTATTACAAATAATCAGATACTTATTAAAGAGAGTCGTACAACTTGATATGTGTGAACTTTGATTTTAAGCATCATCCAAGAAAGCTTGGAGGTTGACATTTGACGATCCGCCATTGCTGAGAGCTTCTTTTGCCAAATCCCTCCATTTCTCTGCATTCCTTGTCATCTCATCGTCTCCAATCACCATTTCAACACACCTCTTAATTTCCTTCCCTTCCACCACCCCATCACCATCCCTTCTCTTCACCCGAACTCCTGTTTTCCAGACATCTTGAATCATTTTCCCATTCGTCCCCTGATCTGACCATTGCGGAAAAACCACTGTAGGAACACCTGCGACCAAAGACTCCATCGTTGAATTCCACCCACCATGCATCACAAAACACGCAATTGCTTGGTGCTTCAATACCATTGCTTGACTACACCAATCCACTATCATTCCTTGTTTTTGCAATTCGTCATTCTTGCTTAGTCTTCTTGCTTGTTCACTATCTCTTATAACCCATAAAAATGGTTGGCGAATCTCCATCAATCCAGACGCAATCTCCTCAATTTGGTCCATCGATAAAGCTGCTTGTGTCCCAAATGAAACATACACCACTGAAGATTCTTGCTTTGTATTTAACCATTCGATGCAATTATCGGGTTTGCCACCTTTTTTTTCCTCTGATGGAAGTAAGGGCCCTATAGGAATTAAAACAAGTTTCTCAACTAATTTGATATATTCAGTTTCTAGCTTCTCAAAAGTGTTCACCAGTACTCTTGGAGCTATTCTGAGTACATCAATATGATCTTTCACAATTTTCAAAAAAAAACCGTGTTCCTTTGGACTTGAGGGCCAAAAAACTGACGGTAGATCAGCATTGGTAAATAATGGCAGTCCAGGTAAACCGATCGGGAATGTTGGGTTGTTTTTGGTATCAGATATTAAATCTTTATACCCA
This sequence comes from Tanacetum coccineum, assembly GCA_026074375.1. Taxonomy (NCBI): domain Eukaryota; kingdom Viridiplantae; phylum Streptophyta; class Magnoliopsida; order Asterales; family Asteraceae; genus Tanacetum; species Tanacetum coccineum. Next base: position 29,432 of record BQNB010054163.1, on the reverse strand, counting down.
TTAAATAAGTAATAGTAAATATCACACATAACAGCAGATTGGCACCAGAAGAGAGTAGTTTTCACACCTTGGGCCATTGCCACTGTCGCTGCCCAAGGTACAAGGATGCTGTAGACAACGTTATCAAATGGTTGGCCTTTAGCTGCTGCTGAGCTGATAATATCTGCAACTGCACAAGTACCGTTTGTAGCAAAATCTAATTTGAGTTGTTCTAGAGATGGAGTTGGTTGTTTGCTGTTACTCTCATCCGTGTCGTGGCCATCCGAGAATGGTGCAAAGGTTAGGTTTGGATGGGTGGTTTGTTTGTCGATAATGTGTTTTACCCCGGTGAAGCTGCTTGAAAAAGTGACATCAACGCCCATTTTTATGAGGCGATTGGCTAAACGATAGGATGGCGTAATAATGCCTTGGAGTGGATCTGCCACAATCAAGATCTTCTGGTTGACTGTCATTTTGGAAATTGCCTTAAATGATCAAGTTAGTGATGCTTGTTTATAAAATTCTACTGAGATAGAGCCTATAAGAATCAGGTATGAAGTATAGTGTATAGAGAGGAATAAAAACTATGCCACCCTTTATAATACAAGTATATATAGATAACATATTAAAGAGGAAAGATTCGCATGTGCCAACATGTGAGATATATGCCTCATGGATCCCATCTAGGGGATACCTTGTCAGTTAGATTTACTATCTTTTAAAGTAATAGCTAACACATCTATTATTTGGTCATTTGTTAAAAAAGATAATATATATAACACATCTCTGGTAATTTTAAGGGATTTCATGCTGAAAGTTTATAGCTTTTGGTTTTTGCTTATTAGCTCTATCCATATAAACACATGGTCAACGACATCATATTATCTACTTCGACACTTCAAGTAAGTTATCATCTAGTTTTGATTCTTAAAATCTCAATAATCACTTTGAAAACACGCATATGAAAGACTTAAGACTCCCATTTTGCCAAACGGTCCAAAGCCCATCCGTCCTCGTCTACCTCTCTACCCATGTGTTGTGCCATGGTCAACTACAACATTATTTAGGTAGTCAAAGGAACACAAAAAACATTTAATTTCGCTATACGTAGACATACCACAACTCCAAAAGTATATAGCCTCACGTCACAATATCATCCAAAGCTACCAATTACTTCAAAAGTTGAGGGGAATCTGTAATTTTCTTGTTCTATTCTGTATCATTTTATCAATTTGTCAGTTTGCCACTTTGCCTGACCAGGGAGTTTGCAAGGAGGGGATTCTGAAGGCAAAGTTGCGGATCTTGCTAAGAAATGTGTTTGGTCTTGGTATGCAAAACGATATAGGGAGTCCACGCACTCTTCTAATGCAGACACAGGCCGAACTGGTTTAAAATCTAGCAGCTTTGCATATTTGACTAACAGATTATCAATGGAATCATATATCCTATCCATGTTTAAGCTCTTCATAAAATCTTTCACGGATGTTCCTATTGCCTCCGCCTGCAAGCCCAACCAAAAAAAAAAACAAAAAAGACCCTGCGGATATGGAAACAGAAACAAGAGGTGGCAAATTCATAGGTCAAGCGGGTTGGGTTACGGGTCGTCATGGGAATTTTTATGGTTGACTCAGAACAGTTTTATTTCTTCCCAAAATTCTTATTGAACCGCAGAGACAATTTATGGAATTCAGATGTTCTAAAGAAACTGATTTGAATGTGTTGATGCATTAAAAACACATTTAGCCGACTATTGACCATTTCACATTTTTCCTTTAAAGCTAATGTTTTATCATTTGACCCGTTATAAAATTTAGCAGACCCGAATTGACCCAATTACAAGTGTATGCGTCAAATTTCCACATCGCACAAAAAACACTAGAAACTATAAGCGTGTGAGCTAAAATGTGAAACTAAACCTCGACTGGAAATGCGTATCCCCTCTGAACTGCGGTTTTAATGGATGGACAAATATTCAAGCTCTTATATAGTCCAATGGCTTGACTAGGTATAGTTTTTTGAGCTCAAACTCAAGCCGACAGCTTGTCAAATAGCTCAACTCTTTTGTAACAAACTAACCAATGAATGTTTTGACCGTAAGACTAAATATACAGGAGCATAAGATGATCATAACTTAATTTGCAGCTATCAAATGTTACTAATTACCTCTGTAATGGAACATTAACCAGAGAAAAAATAAAAACCACAACCATGACCAACCAACACAATGCATACCTAAAAATCTTACAACTCTTAGGACGAGAACCACCATAACAATCATACTTAATATTCGCATCTTCACAATTTCTACTAGCAACAGTGGTAGTAGCATAAACCTAAAAATGCTTTAAATTTAGCAGCACTTATAATACTCTTACATTAAATCTTACTATAAATTCCAGCATTAATATTCTCGACAAATTTCCTCGTCCCGCTAATAAAACTTCTTTTGAGAATCTCATATTGTTGTTTCCTTCCTCAAGTCTATTCATCAATAACTGGTTGTTTTTTAATATTCCAAATGCGTAGCTTGTGACGCTCTCACTGAATCAGCGGGTCAAGAGATATCATCATCTTCTACTATAACCGAAACTTGATTTTCTATGAATGAAGCTAATTGTTTGTAGATACTTATAGATGTGTGCACATGTAACTTTAAGCATCATCCAAGAAAGCTTGGAGGTTGATGTTTAATGATCCGCCATTGTCGAGAGCTTCTCTCGCCAAATTTCTCCATTTCTCTGCGTTCCTTGTCATCTCATCATCTTCAATCACCATTTCAATGCACCTCTTAAATTCTTTCCCCTCCACTACTCTATCTCCCTCCCTCCTCTTCACCCTGACCCCTACTTTCCACACATCTCTAACCATCTTTCCGTTCGTCCCCTGATCTGACCACTGAGGAAAAACAACCATAGGAACACCCGCGACCAAAGCCTCCATTGTCGAATTCCACCCACCATGCATCACAAAACAGCCAATTGCTTGGTGCTTCAACACCATTCCCTGACTACACCAATCCACTATCATTCCTTGTTTTTGCAATTCATCAATCTTGTTTAAGCTTCTTGCTTGATCACTATCTCTTATAATCCATAAAAAAGGCCTACGGATTGTTAGCAATGCGTTTGCAATTTCCTCGATTTGTTCCATCGACAAAGTTGCTCTTGTCCCAAATGAAACATACACAACCGACGACTTTGGTTGTGTGTTTAACCACTGAATGTAATTGTCAGACGAGTCTTTATCCTCCTGCGGGATCAAGGGTCCAATCGGAAAGAAGTGTACTTTCTCGATTAATTTCATAGATTGAGTTTCTAGCTTCTCAAAAGTGTTAATAAGTATACTTGGAGCTACTTTAAGTACGTCCATATGATCTTTCACGAGTTCCAAAAGAAAATCGTTTTCTTTTGGTCTTGACTGCCAAAATAGCGATGGTAGATCATCAATGGTTAGTGGTGGCAGTCCAGGTAAACTGATCGGGAACGTTGAGTTGTTTTTGGCACTGCTTATTAACTCTTGATACCCATTGAAATAGTAATAGTAAATATCAAACACAATGGCCGGTTGGCACCATAAGAGAGTAGGTTTCACACCATGAGCCATCGCGAGTGTCGCAACCCAAGGTACAAGGATGCTGTAGACAACGTTGTCAAACGGATGGCCTTTAGCAGCTGCTGAGCTGATGATATCTGCAACTGCACAAGTAGCGCTTGCAGCAAACTCTGAGTTGACTTGCTGATATGTTTTAGTTGGTTGTGTGTCGCTATTTTCATTGGTGTCAGGGCTGTCGGGGAATGGTGCAAAGGTTAAGTTGGGATGGGTGGTTTGTTTGTCCATAATGTTTTTTACCCCCGTGAAGCTAGTTGCAAAAGTGACATTAACGCCCATTTTGATGAGGCAGTTGGCGAAACGATAGGATGGGGTTATGATGCCTTGGCCTGGATCAGCGACAATCAAGATCTTCTGGTTGACTTTCATATTGGATATCGCCTCTAATGATCAAGTTACTAATACTTGGTTATGAAGATCTACTGAGATTAAGCCTATCAGTATTAAGTATGAAGTATAGTTTATAGAGGTAGTGTAAGAATCATGCCAGTTTCCAACATGATCTGAGTATGTATATATGGTTTGCTAATTAAGAAAAAAAGGTTACCATGTGCCAAGATGTGAGATGCTCCATGGATCTTATCATAAGGATACTAATTAATTTTCAATATGAAAAGTTTATTACTGTATATATCTTTTAATAGCTAAGGATTTAACCTTTTGTTAAAGAAGATAACAAAAGAAATCCATCTCTGACTTTAAGGGATTTAGTGTTGAAAGTTTCAAGCTTTTGGCTTTTGGCTTTTGCTTATTATCTTTATCCATACTAACACATAGTAAATGACAACATTCTAATATTTTAAACTTTGAATAAGTGATCATCTGAGTTTGACTTATAAAATCACTTTGAAAACATGCATATTAAGACTCCCATATGGTTATAAAACGCAGAAGACACTAAAATCCACTATTCATATAATACCGAAAATATATAACCTCAATCAGAATATACTCTACAAAGATATTGATCACATTAAAAGTTGGGTAGAATCTATAATTTTCTTTTTCTCTTCTATCAATCTGTCAATCTGTCTGTTTGCCTCACCAGGGAGTCGGCAAGGAGGGGATTCTGAAGGCAAAGTTGCGGATCTTGCTAAGAATTGTGTTTGGTTTTGATCTGCAAAACAATATAGGGAGTCCACACACTCTTCCAATGCAGAAACGGGGCGAACTGGTTTAAAATCCAACAGCTTTGCATACTCAACAATCAGATGATACATGTAATCATATATCCTATCCATGTTCAGACTCTCCATAAAATCCTGTACAGACTTCCCTATTGCCTCCGCCTGTTAGCCCAAAAGAGAAAACGCAAATGACCCAACTGAAATGAAAACGGAAACAAGAGGTGCCAAAATCCATAGGTCAAGCGGGTTGGGATAATGGGGTTACAGGTCGCCTTGGGTAAGTTTTATGGTTCATACTTCTCATTTCCCAAAATTTTGATACTTGTATATTTTGAATACGAATTAACAAAAACTGACATTTTTTAGAGTAAAAGCCAGAAAACCTCCATATGGTTTGCAGTTATTATCAAGGAGAGACGGCTTCTGTTATTTTCATCGAACCACGGGGCAATTTATGCTATTAACTTGTTTTTGAAACTCAAATGTTCTAAACAAACTGATTTGAAGTGGTTAATGCATTAAAAACATATTTGGCCGACTTTAGACACATTTCACATGTTTAACTCATTACCTTTAAAGCTAATTATTTAGCGTACCCATTAAAGATCAAACATACCCTAATTGACCCAACTATAAGTGTATGGGTCAAATATCCGCATCACATTAGAAACACCAGAAATTATAAGCATGTGACCTAAAATGTGAAACTGGACCTTGGCTGGATGTGAATTTCCCCACTCAACTGCGGTTTTAATGGATGGACATATATTCTCGGGAGATATGGGTAAGTAGGTTTTCTTCGGAACGAGGCCCCGGCTAAAAAAATCGTCATATTTTGGGTTGATTATAAGTGGAACACAGCCACATGACAAAATGTATTTTAAGCTTACAGACCAAGCATACCCCTCGGCGTAAATTTTATACCTGCAAAACACATGAGAAACGGATAAACTACATCAGGTGTTAAGTCGTTAACCACTAGATGATAAACGCTATTTTCTGACCACCTGTTCATTTCTAAACTTCCACAAAGAGAACATATGTTTTTATGAAATAAGGGGTATTGGGTGCTCGTTTTGAGAAAAGGTAATTTTGATTATTCTAGGGACTAATAGATAAAAATGACCCAAAAAGATACATTTTTGTTGTATGTATCTTAGAAAATTAGTTTTGTACAAAAAATGTAAATCCGAATAGATAAAAGCGGATAAAAGTTTTTTAGATGAGACTAGTAGTATCCCAGATTAAGTTATATAAAAGGTAAATTCGAGTATAACTCTTTTAGATAAAAAATCAGTTTTTCTTGCAGCTCCCATCCCCCGCTCCGGCGGGATTGGGTACTGTTGTTGTTGTAGTTTTTATTGCAGCTGCTATAAAACTGATTATTCAGAAGTTATTATTTGACCCTAAACAGTAAACAATGAGATTAGTGAAAGCACGATCCCAATATCCAAACGCTAATAACTTATAGTTCCAAGACACAAATCAAGCACTCATTCGATAACAACTGACTTTCGGGATTCAGGAAAATATGAAACTTAGAATAAACCCATAATCGCAGCATTATTCCAACTTACCGATAATTGCATTGGGTTGATAGTTTGGACTGCTTAAACCCATCCATTATTTCCTGTGTCCAATTCTGCAACATAACTTCAAACTCAAAAATAAAGCATAATTTCAATAGAAAATCATCAAATCCCCTTGCATTTAGCAAACCTGTACCTGACGCATGATTAATGCTCCCCATTGCTCAGTGTTATTACACTGAAGCAATGCCTCTCTAATAGGAGAAACTACGTCCGGGTTTCCTTTCCAATATGCATATGGATACTTTTTTCTCCATCTTTGTTTTCGTGAACCGTCTTTAATACTTTTAAATTCTTCTTCCCATGGTCCTAGGTTAATTTCTGACCTGGTATAGAATATGCTGATTGTAAGTAGTTTTTAGTGATAAAAAAAACGCAACCCCAAAAGTTTTATTGACTAAATGAAAGTGAAACGGACAGTACTAAATTCACAACTCGTCGGTTTAAAAGTTAGGGGGTGCACATAAACAATATACCCTAAAATACCTCAAAACTGATACAGTGAGTTGATATGGTTTGAAGTTACTAGACCTATGCTGTGTCCTCATTTAAGCAATACGTTGATATATATCCGAAACCATACTCATGAAGGCTCTCAAAAGTCAATAGATAACTCTAGTTGACAGTATCATGGAAAAGTATAAAAATCAACTTGTTTAACGATAAGTTGGATCACGAAATTTAATTCTCCAAATGTGTTATATTTTCAGTTTCACACTTCTAGAACTTGATATGTGTAGAAAGAGGGTAACTTTTACTATAATCATCTTGCAGCAATAAATCGCTATTATACACTGCATATACATATGAATTACCAATAAGCATGTGAGGTCTAAACTTATGGAAAAAGGATTCGAGATTCTTACCAACCCCAATATGACCAATCTGGAAACGGGATATCATAGTGATTAGGCGTGGTGCAATACCGAAAAATCGGCACAGGTGTAGTCGACTGGTTTCTTTCGATAAGAGGTTTATCCATGCAATCAAACATCAAATCAACATCTGGTATTCTACCAGGGTACCTCTTAAGTAGCTGCAAAAGCCCCCATATAGTAAACATAGCTCGACTCTGCACACAATCGTAATAATACTCCACATACAATTTCCCATCAATAATCACAACACGAAAAGAAGCAAACTTCTTGACTTCCATCAAATGATCATACGAAATGCGTGTGTCATACCATGGCTCGAGATCATGATGTATCCATCTAAAGTAACTAGGACATTTTTCGGATTTCCGAGTGAATGGAATCTGCTCAGTTTGGGACCGCGTCCCACATGAAAAATATGAGCACTGGATGATTTTTGAAGCGCGGGCAATCTTTGTTTCATTGTTGAAAGTTTTGGCGGGGAAGTCATGCCACGGAGTTGGTTTTAAGTTGTATCCGATGATTGTTTTCGTCTGTGTTGCCAAGTTGTCCACCTGTTGACAAAATGCCACAATGTAAAAACATTACAACAATAACCCACACATCATAAACTCTAAACGTGAATAAACCAAAACCCATTTTAAAATTTTGTAAAAAAAGAAACAAATAATGGTTTTGGTCTACTTAGAGGGTGTTTGGGATTGCTTATTTTAAGCGGACAGGCAGCATGCAGTGTTTGGATAATCCGAACTGCTTCTGCATATTTGTTTAAGTTGGGACAGAATGAGTAGTTTTCAATAAGCAGCCTCGGACTTGCTTATTTCAAAGTGCTTCTGTAAGATATCAATGAAATGGCACCTTTATATATCTATGCAAATGAGCCGTCTCGTTATATTATTAATCTACTTATTGTACTGTTATTGACTTATTTCTATATTTCTTTACAGCATAAGCAAATGCAAACATTATTTCTGGAAGTGCTTATATTTAAGCTAGTTATCTACTTGTGCTTATATGCAAAACACGAAGCAACCTGTTATAACAGTTTTTTTGGCGAAATGCCTTAATTTTTTAAGAAAAGTTGGCTTAAATTATGCGAAACCTAATACAATTTGAAGATAACCAAAAACCAATTGTATAAACGTATAGATAATTTAATAAGCAAGAAAGTACCTCTAAAACACTATATAAATATAGGGTTTTGCTAACAGCAGCCCTTAGGGTGGTTGTTAACAACTAATTTTTAAATTTTATGTTAAGACAAAATAGAGTGTCCAAATAATATCATTCAAGTTCATTCAAAATCACTAACAACTTCCTATAATTTCGCACACACAAATTCAATTCACACTTCTCATTGGTTATATTAGCGAAAAATGCAGAGCATGTTTCGAAATATGTCTTAATATTGGCATATTTTGTGAAAAATTAGTTGTTATCAACAACCCTTATATAATACCCATTTGTAAAAAAGGAGACGAAAAAAATGGTTTGGCCGGTTCCACGTAGTGACACAATGAAAGAACAAGATTTTTATATACTGAAAACATATTGCTTATCATGCATGCATGTGTAACCATATAGAATGTTGTTATTCCTTAAGGATAAACAAAAAATGGGTTCGCTGCGTATTCCAGCCATCTGTACGTACTCGGACGAAAGAAGAAGAATTTAGAAATTGTTATACCTCAAATAAGAAGATGGCAGTGAGGAGAAGAACGGCGAGAAGAACGCCGAACAGGGGTACGGAGGAGGAGGAAGAAGATGGGTTGTTACGATTGGCTTTTCTGTGAAACAAGCCCATAATGATCTTCTCCAGATTTTGATTATTATCAACATTGCGTTTGTGGTTGTGTTTTTTGTTTCAGCTCGAACTTTACGTTCGTAACGTTCTCTCTTTATTTTCCTTGTTTTCTCTCTCCTCACAAACCACATATTGGTCTAGCTCCCCGTTCCCTATTGTTTGGGGGTATTGATTTGTTGTCAGTCACTTGTTTTGGTCCTTTAAAATTTTACCTAGTTTTTTAACCATGTACTATGTGAGTATAAAGAATGTCATGTGTGTAAAAGGTCCTCTCGGGTTGCATTCACCTTTTTTATCCAGCGTCATATCACATTAGTCATCACTCCTCTCACACCTTTAAAAAAAATACTTACACTATACAAATCATACTCCACCATACTCAACAAATCAACTATATAACAATGAAAACACCCATGAAGGCAGATATTGCACATGCCCGAGTGTTCACAGACCTCTCCGTTTCATCCTTTTTTTTTTGCTCGTCGCGTGACAAAATGGAGGGTCATCATGGGGTGGTGGGTGAGGGGGTTGGGCGAAGTGAAAAGACCATTGGAAATGACTACATTTCCTCATTGAAGGCTAGCCCATATATCAAACTGCAGCTATCCCTCACAGCAGATAATAGACTAGACATCCAAATAAGGCATCATCAAAACAAAGGCCTTGATACCTCAGATAATGGACTACATTTCCTGTATGAAGGCTATCAAATAATCTGCCTGCAGCTACTTCCTCACAGGCAAAAAACAGATAAGCATCCATAACAGGCATCATCCAATACATCATTATTAGAATTGGTAAAACCCCATGAGTGATTATCATTAATCTCCGAAGTATAAATACAAGATAGTGGCTTGAAAAATAAGCAAACATAATGGGCCAAAGCCTAAAGTAATTAAATAACAAATATGGACTTAATCCATAATGAATGGATCGGCTAATACTCCCCCGCAGTTTGAGCGGAAGGCCTTCGAACGTTCAAACTAGAGCGAAGATCAATAAATAACGCAGTAGGCAACCCTTTAGTAAAAATATCTGCAAAATTAAACCGTGAGGGGACATGGAGAACTCGAACTTGACCCGAAGCAACATAGTCACGAACAAAGTGAATATCAATCTCAGTATGCTTGGTACACTGGTGCTGCACAAGATTAGTAGATAAATATACCGCACTTACATTGTCCAATAAGCAAGCGTAGCAGTAAACAAGAGAGTATGCAACTCGCGTAACAAATTGCGGATCCACGTCATTTTCGCAACCACATTCGCTACTCCATGATATTCAGCTTCAGCAGTAGAATGAGACAAAGTAATATATTGTTTAGCAGACCAAGATAAAACATTATCTCCAAGAAACACACTATCCAGAGGTAGACCGGCGAGTAACCGGACAACCCGCCCAGTCAGCATCAGTATAAGCAACAAGTTGAGTCATAGAAGAGGCATGCAACTGAAGACCATGATCAATAGTACCACAGACATAGCGTAGAATGCGCTTCAAAGCAAGAAGATGTGGTTCCCGAGGATCATGCATATAAAGACATACCTGCTGAACAACACAAGATAAATCAAGGCGCGTAAAAGTAAGGTATTGAAGAGCCCGGCAAGACTACGGTATAAAGAAGGATGGTGCACCCTCCGGTCCATTTTTGGACTCGGTATCCATAGGGGTTCGGCATGGATTACAGTGCTGCATATGAGCTCTCTCAGGAATCTCTTCGGCAAATTTGGACTGTGATAAAAACAAACCAGATGCAGTCCGCTGAGCTGAAATACCAAGAAAATATTTGAGAGAGCCAAGATCTGTCATCGCAAACTCTCCATGAAGAGAGTCAATAATACGTTGGAGCAATGCGGTAGACGAAGCAGTGAGTATAATATCATCCACATATAATAATAAATAAGCGAGACCCACGATGATAAAGAAATAATGATGCATCGGTTTTACTGTGATGAAAACCAATCCATGTAGCAAATCTAGCAAAGCGCAGAAACAAGCCCGAGGAGTCTGCTTAAGACCATATAGTGATTTCTGCAAATGACATACATAATCAGGTCTGGCAGAATCAACAAACCCGGAAGGTTGATGCATATAAACCATCTCAGATAATTGACCATGAAGAAAAGCATTCTTCACGTCAAGCTGATGAATGGGCCAGTCATGAGAAAATGAAAGACTCAAAACAATACGAATAGTAGCTGGCAGACTAAATGTCTCATCACAATCGATACCTTGTTGTTGACTGCGTCCGTTGGCAACAAGACGTGCCTTATACCTGCTTAAAGTGCCATCTACATGAAATTTATGTTTGAAAAGCCACATAGAACGAACAACATTGACAGTAGCTGGACGGGGTACAAGAACCCATGTTCCGTTAGTATTAAATCCTGTAAATTCATCTAACATAGCATTCTTCGCAACTTAAGGGTCACAAGAGATTGAACATCTGTATAGCGAGAAAGACTGGGCGGTATGTAGAGGTAACATGACAATACATAGCATAACAAGCGGTTGTAAAATGCCACTTTAGCGCGGGTACCATGGGATGCTGTAGTAACAACAGGTTTTGTGATGGATTATTTGTGTCAAGTTAGGATATGGCTACTACCGTTGGGCATGGTGATTTGTATGTTTTTGTACTGAAGTTGGGACAGTGTTGAGCTATTAGAAGGGAGGTATCGGGTGGTGGGTGGACTACGATGGAGGGGTTGTAGGATGGGTCCGTAATTGGGTGTTTGGTTCATCAAGTGTGTGGTGCCAAATGGTCCCGTTGTTAGAAAACATTAGATTTGTTAGTCTGTAAAGGTGTAAAGAGAAAATTGTAATTTGCTTAATAGAAGACGTGAAATTCCCGAACGAAAAAACGTCTTCATCAAACCGCACATGTCTTGAAATAATTATTTTATTGGTGACTAAGTCGAGGCACCGATAACCACGATGATTGGCAGGGTAACCAAGAAATATGCAAGGTGTGGAACGTGGTTCTAGTTTATGTGCAACATCAACGTGAGGATAAAAAAGACATCCAAAGACACGCAAATGTTCATATGTGAGGTTTTCTTTATTACATGAAATAAAACGACAAGAGACAAGCGAACGTAGCACTTGATCACCCGGATGTCCGAGGTGTTGATGCCACGTGGAGGCACTTGTCAAGAGAAAAGCAATGGGAGAAGTTGATGGCTTGGTAACTGGATAGAGATCGCTCAAGCTGTCACATCGAAGGAGGATATGGCGAGTCAAGTAATCCTTCATAGAAAAACCAAAGGCGTCAAATTCAATAGTACAATTATTGTCCCTAGTGAACTGACGAACATAAATGAAATTTTTAATTATATTGGGGGTTACAAGAACATTATGAAGATGAAGTGGGCGATGATGAGAAGTAATAATGCTATGGCATGTGTTGGTGACGGGAATAGACTTGCCATCACCAACATGAACATATGGAAATAAGCGTTTATCAAAAATGGTACTTAAATTACTTGCATTAAAATTTAAATGAGAAGAGGCACCTGTATCCATGTGCCTATTAGAATTGATTATTCCTCATATCCCCCTATTCATCAGTAGCTATCTTTATATATAGATGAGCCATAAGACTATACAAGGAAAATGACAATCACAATTAATGATACATAAATGCTAATGTCAATCAAGGCAATCACAATTAATGATAATTGCTAATGACAACTAATACTCCCCCGCAGTAAGAACGGGAGATCTGCGGACGTTCAAACTGGAACGAAAATCACAAAACAAAGCACTCGGAAGCCCTTTGGTGAAGATATCTGCATACTGGAACCGGGATGGTATATGTAGAACACGAACCTGACCGGAGGCAACATAGTCTCGGACAAAATGAATATCAATCTCGATGTGTTTAGTACGCTGATGCTGAACAGGGTTAGTGGTTAAATACACAACACTAACATTATCACAGTAGACGAGAGTAGCTGTGGTAAGAGGGGCATGCAACTCTAATAGCAAATTTCGTATCCACGCAGTCTCAGCAACAACATTAGCAACACCGCGATACTCGGCCTCAGCACTAGATCTAGATAAGGTAACTTGTCGCTTTGCAGACCAGGACAACAGGTTATCACCAAGGAACACACAATAACCCGAAGTGGAACGACGAGTAACAGGGCATCCAGCCCAATCAGCATCAGTATAAGCAGTAAGCTGAGCGGTAGTAGAAGCATGAATCTGAAGACCAAAGGTAAGAGTACCACGAACATAGCGCAAAATACGCTTCAAAGCAGTAAAGTGTGGAGCACGGGGGTCATGCATATAAAGACACACCTGTTGCACGGCATAGGAGATGTCAGGGCGTGTGAAAGTCAGGTACTGAAGAGCACCTGCAAGACTGCGGTATAAGGTAGGATCACTAACAGGGTCACCATCAGAACCAAGCTTGGACTCAGTGTCAACAGGAGTTCTACAGGGGTTGCAATGTTGCATGTGTGCTCGCTCAAGAATTTCCTCTGCAAACTTAGACTGAGACAAAAACAAACCCGAAGACGACCGCTGTGCAGATATACCAAGAAAATAGTTAAGAGATCCAAGGTCAGTCATGGCAAACTCACCGTGAAGCACTGTAATGATACGCTGTAATAATGCTGTAGAAGAGGCCGTAAGAACAATGTCATCCACATATAATAGAAGATAAGCAATGTCGGAACCGCGATGAAATACAAATAGGGACGCGTCAGTTTTGCTGTGCTGAAAACCGACACGTGTAATGAAGCTAGTGAACCGCTGAAACCATGCTCTGGGGGCTTGCTTAAGCCCATACAACGAACGCTGGAGATGACAAACATAATCAGGGTGAGTAGTATCCACAAAACCAGGTGGCTAATGCATATAGACTGTCTCAGATAACTGGCCATGAAGAAAAGCATTCTTCACATCGAGCTGATGAATAGGCCAATCACAGGATACAACAAGACTTGAGACAGTACGAATCATAGCCGGTTTGACAACCGGACTAAAAGTCTCATCATAATCAATACCCTGCTGTTGACTATGACCATTCGCAACCAACCGAGCTTTATACCTACTTAAAGAACCGTTCACATTATACTTATACCTGAAAAGCCACATAGAAAGAACAACATTTACATTAGTTGGACGAGGCATAAGGACCCATGTTCCGTTAGAAATCAAAGCATTATATTCATCTAGCATAGCCTTATTCCAATGAGGGTCACGAAGAGCATGTATGTAAGAGCGAGGAATTGGTGAGGTAGTGGTGATATGATAATTCATACATTCAAGAGGTTTAGATATTTCTGATTTCACACGTGTGACCATATGGTGAGTGTTGGTGTTGGACATGGTTGCGTGGGTTTGGGTGGCGGTGACAGGGGTTAGAGTAGTTGGCAATGGGTTGGACGCATGGGATGGGCTTGGTGGTTCAGGTGTATGAGCTGGTGAGGGTAAACG
>BQNB010054163.1:0-10000 GCA_026074375.1 Tanacetum coccineum | reverse complement strand
GGGCGTGTGAAAGTCAGGTACTGAAGAGCACCTGCAAGACTGCGGTATAAGGTAGGATCACTAACAGGGTCACCATCAGAACCAAGCTTGGACTCAGTGTCAACAGGAGTTCTACAGGGGTTGCAATGTTGCATGTGTGCTCGCTCAAGAATTTCCTCTGCAAACTTAGACTGAGACAAAAACAAACCCGAAGACGACCGCTGTGCAGATTATACACGAAAAAAGTAAAGAGATCCAAGTCAGTCATGGCAACTCACCGATGAAGATCACTGTAATAATACGTTTGTAATAATGCTTAGTAAGAAAGGCCGTAAGAATAATGTCATCCACATATAATAGAAAAATAAGCAATGTCGAAACCGCGATGAAATTACAAAAAAGGGACGCGTCATTTTGCTAGTCGAAAACCGACACGTTAATGAAGCAGTGAACCGCTGAAACCATGCTCTGGGGGCTTGCTTAAGCCCATACAACGAACGCTGGAGATGACAAACATAATCAGGGTGAGTACTATCCACAAAACCAGGTGGCTGATGCATATAGACTGTCTCAGATAACTGGCCATGAAGAAAAGCATTCTTCACATCGAGGCTTATGATGGGCCATTTTTCACTTTTTTTTTTCTTCACGGGATAACAGGCAAGACTTAAGACATAACGACACGTAGCCGGTTTAACCACCAGACTAAAAGTCTCATCACAACCAATCCCCTGCTGTTGACTCTGACCATTTGCAACCAACCAAGTTTTGTACATGCTTAATGAACCATCTTCATTAAACTTATGCCTGAAAAGCCACATAGAACGAACAACATTTACATTATTGAACGAGGCACAATTAACTCCACGTTCCGTAGTAAAATCAAAGCATTAAATTCATCTACCATAAGCCAAATTCCAAATAGGTCACGAAAGCATTTATGTGAAGCGAGAATTGTGAGTAGTGAGATATGACAAATACCATACGTTCAAGGAGGTTTAGATGATTCACGCTTTCGCACGTGAGACCATATGGTGAGTGTTTGGTGTTTGGATAATGGCTGTGTGGGTTTGGGGTGGCGGAGTGACAGGGATTGAGTAGTTGCAATGGGTTGGACGTAGCGGGATACGGGCTTGGTGTTACATGGTGTAAGGCTGGTAGTGAACGCTTGGTTTTTGTGGTTGGGCCGCTAGTTATGTAAGGTAATTGGATTGATGGGAATTTGTTGTTGGGCTACGGTGAAGTGGGCTGGAATGGAAGTAGTGGTAGTGTCGTTGAGGTGAGGAGGTGTGACAATTGGTTCAACAATAGGTGGCGTTGGGTTTTGTATTCGTATGTTAGGTGGAGGGGAAGATGCATGTGTGTTTAGCATGGGTGGAATGGGATTGTGAGGTGTAAGCAAAAAGTCGTATGAAGGTGGGGTATCTGGTGTCATAGAGCCAAATGGAAATTGCTCTTCATCAAAGTTGACGTGACGGAAATAATGATTTTGTTGGTAGAGAAGGTCAAGGCACCGAATACCACGTGTATAGCCGGGTTAGCCCAAAAAATACACAAGCCTTGGATCGGGGTTAAGTTTGTGTCAAAGAAAATGTGAGGAAAGCAAAGACAGCCAAACACACGTAAGTGATCATAGGTTGGTGGTTTATTGTAAAGCTTAGTAAATGGGATTTCATTATTAATAGCACTAGATGGAAGTATATTTAGTAGATGGGCGGCCATGTTGAGGGCTTCCACCCAATACGAGGGTGGTATGTGTGCTTGAAAGAGCAATGTTACGGGTAGATGTGTTAAGGGCTTACGTAACATCCTCCGATTTCCCATTTGTTGGGAGGTTTGGGACAAGATAATCCCGAAACTTTGCTGCCATTTGCCGAAAAAGTGTGTGGCGAATCGAGTGTTTCAAATTCGCCGCCATGCCACAACTGCAAGGCCTTAATATCTACATTAAATTGTTGTTAACAGTAATGCACGAAAAGTAACAATGGTATCAAATAAATCTGATTTATGAAGCGGAGGATACACCCAAACATAGTGAGAGAAATGATCCAAAAAGATAGCATAGTATTTAATACCACTTTCACTTGATATAGGGGATGTCCACAAATCAGAGTGAACAATGTCAAACACAGACGCAACATGCGAAACAGAACTGTAAAAAGGAAGCTTGGTATGTTTACCTAATTGACAAGCATGACACAAAGCGGACAACTTTGATTTATTACAGGAAATAAAATGAGAGGACTCTAAACGACGGAGCACATCGTCACTTGGGTGTCCAAGTCGTCTATGCCACGTAGTAGGACTCAAAGTAATCAAAGCAAAGGTCGAAGTGGTGGATGGTTGTTGAGTGACAGGGTAGAGATCGCCGGTACTATCACAACGGAGCAGAAGCCGACGGGTCTGGTAATCCTTCACAGAAAAACCATAAGCATCGAAATCAACAGACACATTATTATCACGAGTAAATTGACGAACAGAAATCAAATTTTTGATGATATTAGGTGTAACAAGGACATGATGAAGGAAGGGTTTTTGTGTAGGCGTGAGTCAAAGACTATGGCCCGTGTGAGTCACATTATAGGTTGGACATGCCAACTAATACAATTTATACATCTTGGGTATTGCTAAAGGACGTGAGCATACATGTTCTCGGCAAGGTAGAGGATCCCCAGTATCCATAATCCAAGCGGGGTTCTTGAAGTGTCATTGACTGAAATCATGAGGTAGCATAGTGGCCTGATTGATGCCATGTGGTGAGCAATAGGCTTCATATTGGGCTGCCGAAACTGGTGGGCCACTCAGCCCGAATTGAAGGTTGTTGGCCGGCTGAAATTGTTGGCTGACTGAAACATGGGCCAGCAAGGGATGATGGGCGGCTGAAAAAGACCGTGAGTGAGGTCAGGTGGGCTTGGGGTTATGGACACATAAGGGTATGTAAACACCTGCCCAGTAATAAAGAAAAATATGCCCATGTTAGTTAGAGACCACCTATGTAAGATAGGCTGCACATTAGGAGGCCACGTAGGTATTTCCCCCCCAGAGGGTAGATTTTGAGTCTGGACAGTTGGCTTATGTGACCATTATTATGGCTTGGTGTATAAGAGCATTTGGATGAACAGTAGCAGCCCTCTTTGAGGAGCAGAAACATTCGAAGGTCGTTGGTGCTAAGATCATATTGCCCCATGCACGAATTTACAAAACGTGCACGCATACGTGCACAGCCACGCTGAAAATTCCGACACCCATCCAAACCCGAGGCTCATAGTAAGTCATTTTATTAGCATTAGAAGTAGACGCAACGAGCACCGTGGGAGAAGATGAAGTGTTATGAAAACTAGAATTACCATGTGAGGAATTAGACATGTCGCTTTCCTCAAGTAGCATCAAAGACCGCAACTCATCAAACGTGGGTGCTTTTTCGCGAAGACGAATCACACGAGCGGCATCGGGATACTTGCTACGAACCCCATTAATGGCATAGGTTACAAGACTATGTCTTTTACCGGGGATTCTATGATTGGCAAGACGATCGGACTTTGACTTTAGTTGTTTGAAAAAGTCATGAAGGGAGATATGCCAATCGCCATTTGCGGATCTCCTTGTCGAGTTGTGTGATGCGGGCATCCTTATTGTCATGGAAGAGATCTTTCAAACGGTTCCACACTCCATGGGCGGTAGAATCAACATCAACAATCATCTCCACAAGTTTGGGAGAGATGGTCGCATAGATCCACATGACGACAAGAGAGTCGTTGGTGTCATGTAGAGGATCGACCGTGGAGGTGGCTGTCGTTGAGGGGGCGGCAAGATGGTGATGAACTTCCATAGTCTTACAGAATCGTGAACACAACGAGCTCCAAGAGTTATAATTTAATTTATCAAGATCAAGAGTGTGGGTATACATGCCATTGATACTTGCATGGAATAGGCTTTATCAATAGGTGGCTTGGCGGTGGTTTGGCGTATCTCTGCCATGAGGCAATGGCAAAGGAGAAAACAACAGCAAAATAAAAAGAAGGTCAACTGTGATGCGAAAAAAAAATTGTATTAGAGGTTTATGAGAGTATCTTGTTTGGGAGGCTCTGAGAACCATACTAGAATTGATTATTCTCATATCATTCCTATCATCAGTAGCCATCTTTATAAATAGATTGAGCCCAAGAGACTAGACAAGGTGAGGATGTGCGGGGTGGGCGACCGCACAGGGCCTCAAAAATTTTAGGGGTCTCAAAAAAATTTGTCCTCTTAACAATATGTTAAACGTTCACATAACTAATTTGCATTATATCTTATAAAAAATGATATTTTATATATAATGTTTCTTTTCGAAATGTCTCATTATGTAATTTCGAACAAAGCCTTCAAAAATTTCAAAAATTTAGAGACGGCCCTCTGGCAAACCACATAATCAATCAAACGTCACGCGGGGCCTTTAGGCTAGTATATAAGATATATAGATAGATAGTGTAGATATATAATACAAACCACTTATACAAAACCAATATATTTTTTGTCTATACTAATATACACGTTTTCATGAAACTGAAAAACTCTAATAAAATTTTGAATCCAAATACGATATTGATACATTTGATATTAAATAAAACCTAATCAATTTATATATATACTACTAGTATAAATTCATCCAGTTTCTTGATTGGGATAGAATTATCAAACCAACATTTTTTTTGTGGGTTGATTGATCTTTTGATTTTGAGATGGAAACCCGTCAAAAAGACAAATAACTTTAAAAAGACAGATTTGCTGATTTTCGCCAAATACCACCAAGTTGAATTTTTGGCGATGAAATTAACCTCTAACTAGTTTTCGCAGTCTTCCAAATCTGCTCGAGTTCTCTTGCAAAAGCTTCTTGACGTCCAACAACAATGGTTATATGATCTTTCTTCTCAACAACCTTGACGTTTGCTCGAGGGACTTTGGTCTTGAAATAATCGCTACATTCCACAGGAATTAGCTCATCATCTCGACCATGAAACACATTTACACTGCAATTTAGGTGGTTTTGAACTATATCCAGATATCCTTCAATTTTTGCGGCAGTCCCGCATATAACATTGTGAAGAGTGTGCCAAGCAGCGTTATGTGTGTGACAGCAAAATCCTTCGATCAAATATGTCTTAATCCTGTTTAAAAGCAGCTAAATGCTCATGAAATATGTCGAAACAATAGATTATATATTCGATGTTTATGTGCCATTAAACGTTCAAAATCATAAACTTTGCTAAGATCAATACTGAGTAGAGATTGTTGAAACCTAAAAAGTTTAGGACTTGCTACTTATAAATTAGACCAAAAATCACATGTACAAAGTACATTCTTGTATCTGGTCTTGTTACCTTTGCGATACTATGTTCTCCAAAAAAAAAAAAAAAAAGATAGATTAATGTTTATTGAAGAAGGTCATTTATTGTTTTGTATCATAAATAACAGAATAAATGTAACATTTACAGCAAGAATCACAAAAAGAACAAAGAAACTATGCTGATTCTGTGACAACAACTATACTTAACTGTATTTACCATAACTTGTGAAAAAAGAAATTGTTGTTTTTGTTAAAATCCATGATTTTAAAAGACCACCGTCATTAATGAGGTCATTTATGAATTTTACCTTTATCATGAATAGTTGAATTTAATACTAACATACTAAAGTCAACATTCCCCTTAATTTGGTAGTCAGTAAATTTTTGACATATTTGCACTCGTCACTTAATTATGGCCTTCGGTAAAATGCCAAAATTATCAAACTTCCAAAATTCACTGTCAACGCAAAGGACAATTTCGCTTATAAATAAAGGCTTATGTTATTGGTATCCCTTTAAAACACTGTTTGTACTCCCCTTTTGTTTTAGGTGTTTTTTTTATTTTTTTTTATAATTTTGTTTATATCATAAAACTGTGAGACGAAAAGTGTGAAACAAAAAATATAAAATTAACAAGTCAAAAATATGAAACTGTTAAAAAATACGAAACAAAACCTGAGATAAAACTACGTTATACTGTAAAAAGAGGGGTAAAAAAATCTTTAGTACTTTTTAGTACTATTCAGTGAGCCAGGGACTACCAATACTAGCACCCATAAATAAGTTTAGAGTTGTGTGACTCATTGGAGTACATAGTCAACCAAATTGACTGAAAAATTAGTCAAACGAAGACGTCATAAATGAACCCAAATGCTCAACACTTTGACATGCAACTGTTTCATTGAAGAGGTATAATGAATGGCCTTATTTTGTGAGCTTATATAGATTAAAATTTTACAAAAACATATAAAATACTTTTTGAAAAAAGAAAAAAAAAACTTTTTGCAAATTTTATAGTCATGTGTCATAGACAAATGAAAAAAAAAGGTAAAATTAAACTTAAAATATATATTAGTTTATTTCTTCTACACTTTTGAGCTCAATATAATTTTCTAAACAATTAAACGCAAAAGATCTAATGTGCATAAAGATTACAGTTTCTAACACTACAAGTATTATTCGATTGACCCGGTTAATAGTCGGTTAAAAGAACAGAAATTAAAGTTAAAGAAAGTGCTACAAGTATCGGATACGTGTTGTCCATTGCCATTTATAATTGATGGTATGTCTAGTCAATTATGGCAAAAATAGTTGAAAATTCATATATTGGTTTTTTCTAACATGTGTGTTAAAGTATATGATAAGGAGGGTACATTAAAGCTTATATGTCATAACCTGAATGGTCAGTAATCATTATTATTCATCAGCATTAGGCCACGATTATTAATGAGTTTTGCTAAACTCTGTCTGCTAGGCATGATTTAATATGTTTAAAAAAGAAATGTTTTAATTAATTCAAGTGAAAATCATGTTCAAATATAGTAATTTACAAGTTCATTTAATGTGTATTTAATGCATTTTTTTGATTAATTAGAAAATTTTGTGTTTATTGAATGCACTTTAACCTACTGTGACAGAGATTAGCAAAACTCATTATTAATTGATCATTCAAGTTGTGACACATAAGCTCTGGGACCCTCTTTATCATATGCCCTGGGGCACATATTAGGAAAATCCTATTTATATTTATGTTATACACGCTTCACGACATATATATTTATTTTTAAATATATTTCTTCTAATAATTCATTTGCAATTTAAGTAGTACGATGAGCTAATTAAATTCGGTGCATTAATAAGGTGATGTTAACCTGTTTCTTGTGATGAGTTTTGTCAAAAAATCCCATGTCCGGTGATGCTTACAAATCAGCAAGCAAATTGTTCTGCTAACATGCTCGTACCAACAGGCCATCGATGCTCCAAATGCGATAAGTGGCCACACTTGACGCGGGGCCACCTTTCGCATCATATATTGTGTTGGCTCCTCCCCTTTTGGTGTCGGAAAATAAGGCTGAAACCAAAAGATCGAACACCATAGTTAAAAAAGTATACAGAAAAATAATAACCAAGAAAACGGTATTTAAAATTACCGGAGCGAGTAATGTTAAGGACTTGACCGACTTCGGGTATTTAACTGCGAGTGCAAGTCCAAGAATGCATCCAAGAGAATGAGCCACAATATGAAATGATTCGACTTTGTTGGGTTCAAGAACTGTTTTTTCAATCATGTCTAAATGTTCTTTCATTGTGTAAAGCGAATCGTGTGGCTTCGGGCTTTTCCCGAACCCTAACAGATCGATCGCAAACAATCTATATTTAGATTTGACCGATCTAGAAAAGTTCGGGAATAGAGTCTCCGTCCAAAATTTGGACGATGATATAAATCCATGAATAAATAACACATTCTCACTCGCATTATCTGCCAAAAGGAAAAAAATCGACTTGGTTAGTTACTGATCAGAATGGTTGCGGGTTCAAACTCTGCATAATACATGTGAGATAGATTTGTCAACATTGTTAGACAGTTAAAATTAACGTTCTAAAAAAATAAGTTATCAACCTTTTGGGCCTTCGGTATGAACAAAAAGAGTATCTTTACACGAACTAGACCATGCATTACACGTCTCACAATCACAATCTGACCACCTTACCGAATGCGACTTACGAACACCAATTTTTTCTTGTATCATTTCCACCTTAAACGACGACGATCGAACATTATTCCTACGTCTAACACTCGTTTTCGACACCTCAGCGACCAACGACGGCCTAGAATAAAGCGTATCCGATATTTCTTCAAGGTGTAACTTCGTAGACGTTACACAAACAATCTTCTCTGCTTCCCCGTTCTCCGAAACCAAAATATTACTACCATTAATAATCGCTTTTTCAGGTGATGAACAATAACATGGCTTCCATTCATCTTCCACAAAAAAATCCACAACTTTGTAAACGTAACATAACAAAATATCAAGAACGTCGAATACAGAAAACACGAGGAAACTTATCAGATCGTTAAGTATTTTTCCGGAGAACCGAAAGACAGATCTTACGGTTGCACCCATTGGAAAAATATAGGCGAGAGTTACAAAGAGAGCATGGTATACTAACAAGAAAATTGGTTTAGACTTTAGACTATAGAAGTTAGGTTAATAGTGTGGTAATATATATGGGTGTGACAACTGGCTAGTGGTATGAACTAGTATTTGTTTTGGTTTAGTGAAAGCGTGTGAAATAGCGATTGTGTGATAAATGGTAGCATTAATCGTACAAGAGAAACAAAAGGAAAAGTGAGAAATGTTGGTGGTGGTTGAACCGTTTAGTGACTTATCAAAGAACAATTTTCTTCTCTAGACTAACAAACTGGTTGCTAGTAATTAATCTTAGAATGAAGGTCAGGTTAGACCGGTCAAAGATAACTAGTGTGATCGGTTAAACATGGGTTTAGAACTTTCTATATACTGTATTATACATCATACTAATTGGTTATTTGATATAAAGTGCAATTATATGACAATTACTCAACACTTTTAGCAGGTAAAAAAAATCTTTCTTTTCATATTTTACTAAATAATTTTTTTAACCAAAACTCATCTAGACCCGACTCAATTAGACCCATGATTCTAGAAAACCCGTTTAGACCCACCACATCTAGACATGAGACTCAACCTGACTCGACCCTCTATTTTGTCACATCTATGTGATATACGTATAACGTATTGATATTGTGTTGTAACACGGAATTGCGCTCCCGCGCGTAGCGGCGAAGCGTTTTACACTGCAACTATTTTTTCTGAATAATTAATAGTACAAAATGAATACTTTCGAAGAAAGTACAGACATTGCAGAGATGAATAAAGAAAACCACATCATGTTAGGTAAAAATCGATAACCTTTAAAATTCTTAAAACAATATAGAGACTAAAATGATAAGTTATTTATATACTAAGAATTTTCGGTAAGCCAAACAGAATTTTCATAACTAAGGCTGGAAATATCAATCGTGAGGAAGGGAATTGTGAGCATGCGTGAGGGTTTTGGTCACCCACTAAAATCACAAAAGCTCACGCGTGACGTGAACAAAATAAGAGGGCTAATGATGACCATGATACTTTTTGGGCATTGTGTAATGTTTCATTAATTAAAAAAAAATTCCTCTTTATCATTTTATTTACCTATAAATACCTCTAAAACTTCAATATTTTTAAACACAACTTCAAATTATATACTTTATACTCTCATTATCATTTTTAATAACAAAATGTGTCAACAAATTACATTTTAGTTTACGTTTTTTATTTATCTATGCAGTGTTTACGTTTTTAATCTTGTACGTTTACGTTTTTAATCTTGTACGTTTACGTTTTTTAATTCCGTACGTTTACGTTTTTAATTTTTAATGTAATGTTTTTAATTTTTAATGTCTTGTTTTTAATTTTTAATGTAATGTTTTTAATTTAAGAATAATAAAAGTTCTAGTTTAAAAAAAATAAAGGGTATAATGGTGAGGGATATTGTGATTGATAATAGTAAAGTGTGAGGGTGAGTGAGGGTAAAAAGTAGAAGAGAGAAAGCTGATGTGGCCGTTAAGATGAGTTTTTTGGTGTGACAGATAAATGTAGCCTAAATAGCCAT
>BQNB010054161.1:28170-39664 GCA_026074375.1 Tanacetum coccineum | reverse complement strand
TTACTATTCTAAAGACCAATACGCCGTATCCATCAAGGAAGATACGGCGTATCCGTGCCTGCACTCACCAAGGACCACATGGGAATAAAGATAAATACGCTGTATCCAGAGGACTCAATACGCCGTATTCAAGATATGGAATCAATATAACAATCTGGAAGATATTAAGCATGGTCCCTACTCCAAGAAATCCCTAATACGCCGTATCCAACTCATGGATACACCGTATCCAACCGACTTCCAGACCTTAGAAATAGAAAACTAAAAAATGAGTTTTAAGTGTGCTAAATCATATTCTCGGTACCTAAACCACACAAGTTGATTTTTAGAGGAAAAAAAGAGCAGAAGAGGTCAAGCAACGTATTTAATTCCATAGGAGACAACGTGTAATTCCATATACTTTATTAATCGTTCAGTTTTTGGTATCATTTGTTAACTCGGTTAGTTTACCTTGGCTAAATAATTACTCTTGTATTTATTATGACGTTTGAAGGCTAATACCTTCGTGTACTAGCCATTTTTTATAAAAGATTGAATATTTTGGTTTTTTTTATCTTGAATTTCTTGATTTTATGTTGAGTACTTGTTTAAATTTATCAATATTTAATTGTTTATGCGTTTTGTATGCTTACTATCATTCAACTTGGATCTAGTGAAGCGCGACCAAGTAGTTTCTAGAGTCGGGATAGCTTCCATATAGTAATTTATACATCTAGAATCATAGTTACCCAAATATTGTCCTTCTAAGTCTGTGTGTAGGATACGCTTCGGGCTTAACTAGTTAATTGGATATTGCCAATGGTTTATTGATGTGTTGACTAGATGTGACCTAGATAAATAAACAAGTAACATTCTGATTCATTGGATAGTGGACAAGTGAAACTACTTGTGTATATTTGCCATTAAGCGGTAAGTGTGGTAAGTTCTCTATTGAGCTTGGTTTAACAAGAATCACCATTGCCTTAATCCCCTAAGAAGATTATAATCAACAATAAGGATGCATTTATGCAGTTGCTTTAATTGGTGACAAAAATTTATGTGTCTAGGTCTTAGGTGATGTAACGGCCTAAGGTCTATGAATGATATGCCACTCGAGAGAAGAAATCATTGCATTAATTAATAAAACAAACCAAACATTCTAATCGGATTAATAATGGTTTGATACTGTTTTCATATATAAGGTTCGAAAGCTCTTTCATCTCTTGTTAATTAGATTGCATGGTAAAAGTGACTTGAATTGATTGTAGTCAAAATCAAACCGTTTGCCAGTCTCTCTTGGCTGTGAAAACCCCATTTTCCCGTTAGGAATTAACATATTTAGACTGACATAGGCATTAACATAGGTTTTAGGAATAAGATAGAATTAACATAGATTAAAATACTAAGATATTAATTAAATTGATAGATTTAACCTTCATGTGTTCGACACCCCTTTTTTTTTAAGCTTTAACACGAAACTACTATATGACGGGTAACACTGCCCGTTTTTTAAAGTGTTGTTTTTGGTTTAGTCGGCAAAATATAAATTTAAAACTTGAATCAATAAATTATACACCACACAACGACACATCAATGTAGCCTAAGATCCACATGAAGAATAGTACCACTACTATTATTTAGAAGGGTGCTATATTTTAATTGACTATGATATCGAATTGGTGCTTAGACGACATTCGAGTAACGTCCGCAAGACTTACGTGTAATCATTTCTTTATTCTAATAAATTATTCTAACCAATTCAAACTTTTACTACCTATTCTAAACTCTACAAAATATACTAAATTATAATAAAATCATATCGTTTTACACTAACCCTTATTATTACATTATCTTAACATAAAAAATCACAAATAAATACCTCCATTACACAATTATAATTTAAACACAGTCGATTCTTAAAATTCCATAATAGTATACATCACTTTATTGAAGTAAAAATTACTTCATTCCATAAAAAACTAAATATAAACTATATAAAGCCAACATAGGATGTCCCCCTTCACTCTCATAGATTTTAGATTATAAAACCACTCCACCCCAACACCAATATAGAGAGACCGTGCTCATAGTCCACTCATCCCCATGCGTTCCCAGTCCCATGCCCACACTCACCTCACCTCGTCTCTCATAGATATCCTACTTAAATATCCCCCTCCCCTCCCCTACACCCCTCCCCTCACACCCCCCCCCCACTTCACCCCCTTTATGCCCCGCGCAAAAACCCCGCGTCAATCGTGACTTCACTCTGCTCTCAGCAGCTGCATATATGTCCACACAGCATGTGTTTTCTCCTCCCCCGCCCTAATGATTTTATGGTGCGATATAGTATAGACGATATGCAGGCTCTCTACGCACGCTGATGATCGGCTTGAAGTATACTCCGCACTCGTGTGTGGTGTGTGTAGAGAGATATTTGCCGCTCCCACACCAACCCTTCCATACCCCCCACTTCACCCCCACACCCCCCCCTTCCCATGAGAACTTATCCTCACGCCGCCCCCACCCCCGACTCCCCCACCTCCTCCCCGCCTCCTCTCCCCCTGCGGTTGTGTGTGTGTGTGTGTGTGTGTGGGTTTTTAATTGTGCTTTGGTTGTTTGTTCTTGGCATTTAATATTTATTTATCTCTTTTGATATTAAGTTCGATCTCGTTATTTTATCGCTTTCTTTATTATTTTTATGTAGTGCAGTTTAAAAGATCCTTGTGCTTCTGAGTTAAGTATTAAGTTGAGGTTGTTGAGAAAGAACTCTTGGTGTATTCATGATCTCAACGCAAGTGTTTTTATTCTTCCAAGTGATTAACCAATATTTTCTTGTAGGTCGATCCCCATGACCCTTAACATTAATAATCGGTTAGGAGTGCAGCTAATATGGAGACTCACCTATTTAGGATTAAGCGTATTTATTAAAACAAGTGGCTTTAAGATTGTGACAATACATTGCACCAGAGATCATTATAATTACATGCGTTCTTCCTTTTTAGTTGTCCACCACTATACTAATTTCCCTTTTCGACAAAAGCAAAGCTATACCACCTAAACCCACTCCACATTATATAGTTATTCAAAAACATGTTATCTTTCTGCTTTCTTAGTTAGAATAATAAAACCAATTAGCGATTAGAGACAAAAAATCGTTCTTTAGGTAACACCCGTACTTACAAAACACTACACTATACACGATAGGGAACATGCTCTTAAGTGCGTAGGAATAGTCTATGACTTTATTTATAAAAAAATTTACAACTGCGTTTTTATAAAATAACTAAAATATCCACTAAATTTTCTAAATAATATTTTCCACTTAAAAATACGATATTTCTATAAAATCAAATCTCATCCACTCCCCTCCCCCCCCGTCCGTCAATAAACATCATACCCCCCTATACCTCAATCAAACAAAAACCCCCCCCCCACAAAACTCCCCCCCCCCCCTCATATATTAACCCATAAACCCCCCCTACCCTTATCCCACCCCCCCCCAAACCCCCCCCCCCTCACACCCCCCCCGCCTCACCCTCCTCCCCCCCCCCCCCCCCCCCCCCCCCCCCACACTCTACCATAATTCCCCCCCACCTATCCCATAACCATACTCACCCCCCCCGCTCCCTCGCGCGCTTCTCACAAGTCTTCCCCTGGCCCGGACACCAAACAATAGGTTCACGCGGCCATTGCCTTGACTTTTCACAACCAATATTACTCCCCTTCTCCCCCCCCTCCCTTGACTAATACCCCCCCCACCAGCCCCCCCCCCCCCCCCCCCCCCCCCCCCCCCCCCCCCCGACCTCACAGTCCACTTCCCCCCGCCCCACCCATCATTGTCAACCTGCCCCACCCCCCCCCCCCTCTCCCCCTCTACCCCCCCCTCCTGCCTCCCCACCACCTCAACCACCCAAAACATTGATACACATGCCCCCCACCCCCCGCCGCCCCCCCCCCCCCCCCCCCCGCTTAACGTCTCCCCCCCGTAGTGCACTGCCCCCCCCCCATAGCCCCCCAGCCACCTTCTAATCCACCCCCGCCCCCGACCCTTCCCCCCGAGCGCACGCCCCCCCAGACCCCTAGAAAGAAGTTGGGACATGTGTGGATAGGCGCTAAGTAGCCTGTGAGGGGGCTTCGAGTCTAAACTTAAAGGACTCGCTTCAAAGATAAAGTGCTTCTCGAGGAGACGACAACCCGACCCATACAAGACTGTAATACTTAGATTTATTCATAATCCCATTGTAAACAGAACTGTGACGGGGCTCTTTGTTAACATAGTAATTATTATATCAATCCTCATATTACAAGTTCCGCACATACAAGACTTGTAATACTTAGATTCATACATAATTCCATGTAAACAAAATTATGACGGTCTTCGCGTAATACAATATGTATTAAAGCAGGAAGAAAAATAATATCTTAGAGACATTGTTTAACTCTCAATGTTCCTGTGAATGAAGTGGCCATGACGCAACTACAATCGTCTATGATAGCAAGATGAGGACATTGTATAACTCACAATGTCTGTCGAGTAGAATGGGACCATTATTATAACTCACAATGTTGACGAGTAGAATGAGACCATTGTATTAACTCACAACTGTTAATGACGAGTTTAAGTAGAATGAGACCATTGTATAATCACAATGTCTGTAGAGTAGAATGGAGACCATTGTATTAACTCAGATTTCTTGACGAGTAGAATGAAGACCATGTGCAACCCCAACAATGTCTTTAAAAATTTCTGGTATTTATATAAAGTTTCTTATATAAATAAGCGTACAATTATACGCGGAAAAGGAATACTAGCAATATATATTATATATATATATATATAGCTTTAATATATGTTTTATATTTATATATATATATATATATATATATTATATATATTATATATTTTATTATATTTATATCATTTATATATATATATATTTTTTTTATATATATATTTATATTTATATATGTACTGACATCGTAAAGCACTTAATGCAACACGTAAGTTAAGTACATAAGCAAGTAACGTGTTTGCACTTCGAAAAATTGTTTGTTGTGATGCAATATTATGTTTGTTGAAAAACGACTATAGACTAGGGTATAGTATGCAACCTAGTTCTCTATGCCAGTGCTCTGATACCATTCTGAACCCCTAAAAAAATAAAACAACGAGCGGGAATACCCAATTGGGTGCTACTTCATAATACACAGCGCTAGGATACAAGGAGAACGACCTCTTAATTTTTCTCTTATATTGTTTACGTAATCTTTATCTTTAATGTGTCGTTTATAAACATTCTGTTGATATTTCTCAAAAAAAAAAAAAAAATTAAAAATAATAGTTATCCATAATTGCATAACAATGTAAAGCTTTGTGAAAGCACACAACGAGATTTGATCTATCGTAGAAAATCCAATATGAATCTTGTCAATTTAGACTCCAATGCACATTCAGTTATATCCAAGCATTAATTACCTGATTGAGGTGGAAAAAAATTGCTTAAATAAACATCAACAAAAGTTGGTGAGTTCATAGGTAAAGTTTAGATTGTGAATAACAACCCAATGGTTTCCAAAGTATAATGACATTTATACTCTTAAATGTCTTTCAAAAAGATGTTATGATTTCTAAAATCTAACAGTATTGCAAAAATGCCTGACCATTTAAATCTCAAATAGACGCCCAAAATCTTTATAACTAGGACCACTAAGAAAATACCCCGTGATGAAACAACAAATGCAAACATCACGAGACACTGATTACGTTTCCTAAGCTCATGACACTGAAGCTCGACAATCTTTCTTGCAATTAAAATATATATTGCAATTTACGCCCATCCGAATGTCTAACCCTAAACATCCCAAATTCGACATGCTATAACGTTCGTTCCTAGTGATAGCTAGTCACCCGAACGGGGAGGTCGTTTCCCAAATAGATCTATTAAATAACATTCGCGCTCACATAATGTAATTCCAACTTTCATCTTATGCAATTGACATTCATGACATCGGGACTTAACTTGGGTTATCGCTACTTAAGAAACCGTAGATCATAATATAAAATTGATTCACTTGTGTCCATATATAAAATGATGCATATTTTCATCCCAAAAATATATATAACCATTATCCAAAACGAGTAAAAGTAAGGCTATGCAACTCATAATATCCTTTAAAAACAATCATATTGTTATAAGATAACCCACTAAGTAAAGAGTTTGTAGACAAGCATGTATTCCCCTTCACGGGTTTATAAACGTTCAAAAGATTAAAAAGCGAGGTTATGAACTCACATTGATGATGAAGAACGATTGACAGATAGGCATCTAATATGCACGATACGAATGGAAGACGAAGCGGCCTGACCGAGGAGATGCAGCTTAACTTAACGGCTAAGTCCCATTAGCTAGGAATTTGTGTTTGGTTTCCCCGTGTGAATTGTTATTGTCAAGCGACGCGTTGATAAGATTTAAATTTAATGTTGTAATGGTTTGGTGTTGGTTAAATAAATTAATTGAAAATTACCTAAAGTGTGTTATATATATTTATATATATTACTTATGAAAAATAAAAACATTGTATAACTCGTACCGCGAATTTATAATAAAAAGACAGACAACTCATGGAGTAATGCTGAACTGTTATATACTTTGCAAGTATTATATAAAAAGTGAGAGTACATAATTAAACCAATTATTTCGATCCAATCATTTAATTATTAAAAGTCCTTGTAGACACACGTTCTTTAAGTTTTAAATTGAAACACGACGTTTGAAAACTTTTACAAATTAGTTATGGTGTTACCTTCTAGCTGAAAATTATAAAATTAAATATATTTTATAAACTTATATTTCGTTTCCTCGACAGGTCGCGTCTAAAATGGTTATCTCAATGTAAAAGTATAGTTTTTCGTTCGTTGACCATGTTATTGATATAATACCATTTATATATCCTTAGAACCATATCTTATTCATTTTTTCGGTTCTCTAAAATAATAGAGTTTGAGGTGAATGTAAATAATAGAAAATTATATAAATTTCATCATGAGTTCTCCGTTTATATAACGTTTCCATTTTCGCAAAATTCGACGTTTCCTGTATTCAATATATGTTGCAATTGTTAACGTGTTAATATTTCAAACACTCACGTTTTCTAGATATAATATATATGTATATTATTATATCTAAATTAAACAAATTAATAAATATTATATTTATTTAACCAATTAAAACCACCAATAAATATTTATCTGGTTTTGATATTTATTAAAACCTTATGTTGTTTTCATTTGCTGTTTTGATATATATATAAACCAAACGAACCCTCGTTGTTTCCTCGTTGATCCAAACGCGCCTATTTCTGCTAAACCAACCAAACGCACCCTAACCGGTTTCCTGTTCAACCAAACACACCCCTTAGTGTTTCTGTCCAAATCAAACACACCCTAATGGTGGTTTGCCTCCTAACCAAACGCCCTTTATTCCCAATCTGCCAAACCAAACACGCCCCTTTTGCCTAAAACCCAGATTCAAACACTTCCTAGGCTGTCCACACAGCCAAACGCGCCCTATGTGCTTTTTCTGATAAACCAAACGCACCCACTGTTGGTGTCATAACAACCTATCGCACCCTACGCATTTTAATAGCCAAATGCACCCACTGCGTTTTATAACCCAACCTGAACGCCCCTTTTCGGGTGGGCTGCAACCGAAACAAACACCCTTGCGGGTGTTGTCTCTGCCAAACGTACCCCTATTTGGGTGGCTGACCAGACAACCGAACGCACCCTATTTGTACTATTTACAACAAATCATCGCACCTTTAGGCTGAAACAACGGGGATAGCTCTCCATATAGTAATTT
Organism: Tanacetum coccineum; assembly: GCA_026074375.1. NCBI lineage: Eukaryota > Viridiplantae > Streptophyta > Magnoliopsida > Asterales > Asteraceae > Tanacetum > Tanacetum coccineum. The sequence goes on along the minus strand of BQNB010054161.1, from coordinate 31,823 downwards.
ATACATCTAGAATCATAGTTACACAAATATTGTCCTTCTAAGTCTGTGTCTAGGATACGCTTCGGGCTTAACTAGTTAATTGGATATTGCCAATGGTTTATTGATCGTGTTGACTAGCATGTGACCTAGATAATTCAACAAGTAACATTCTGATTCCATTGGATAGTTGGACAAGTGGACTACTAGTGTATAAATTGCCATTAAGCGGTAAGTGGGTAAAGTCTCTATGAGCTAGGGTTTAACAAGATCACCATTGCTTTAATCCCTAAGATAGATTATAATCAACAAATAAGGATGCTTTATGCGGATGCTTTAATTGTGACAAAATTAATGTGTCTAGGTCTTAGGATGATGTAACGCCTAAGTCTAACCGCTCTTTCATCTCTTGTTAATTAGCTTGCATGGGTAAAAGTGCCTTGAATTGATTGTAGTCACCAATCAAACCGTGCCAGTCTCTCAGGCTGAAAACCCCCATTTTCCGTTAGAATTAAGATATTAGACTGACATAGGCTTAACATAGGTTTAGAATAGAATAGAATTAACATAGATTAAATAACTAAGATATTAATTAAATTGATAGATTTAACCCTTCAAGTGTTCGACACCCTACTTACCACGAAACTACTACTGACCGGGTACACTGCCCGTTAAAGTGTTGTTTTTGGTTTAGTCGGCAAAATATAAATTTAAAACTTGAATCAATAAAATATACACCATACAACGACACATCATGTAGCCTAAGATCCACATGAAGAATAGTACCACTACTATATTATTTAGTAAGGGTGCTATAATTTTAATGACTAATGATATCGAATTGGATGCTTAGAAGACATTGCGACGTAACGTCCCGCAAGACTTACGCTGTAATCAGTTATTTATTATAAATATTTGATGCTAACAAGGCATTACGGCGTAACGTCCCGCAGGAGTAACGCCGTAATCATTTATTATGGAATATATATTTATGCTTTCAGGGTTACGACGTAAAAGGTTGATTTATTACTCCGTAACATATTTTTGCACTACAAGATAGAAAGCCATGTCAAAAGGTTTACGGCGTAACACAGTCGGTGCGGTTGCGCCATAACAATGAGTCATCACAGGGACTAAAGTTGCATATTTCGATGGAAGTTTCAAGAATTAAGTGAAATTGTTAATGAATTCTAGGGGCCAAACTCGTACATAGCCTAAACTTTATAATTAGTATATATATGGTTCACATGAATCATATATCAGACATTCACATTCGGTGGTAAAAGGTCGAATGCAAGAAAAGCGGAGAAAAAGAGCAGGTGACATGCCTGCTTGGTGTAGGGCAAACCCTTCGGGGTTTGCCATGGCTTTCGACTAGGGGATCGAGAGCATTAAATTAGAATAGTTTGTAATCATACTTTAATTTATTTTGGTCAAATATAATTACCCATATTATTTTGATTGAGCAAATCTTGCGGTTTAATTTATTGTTGCTATGTTATTAATTGTGCTTTGTTATTTGTTCTTGGCATTTAATTATTTAATTATCTCTTTTGATTATTAAGTTATGATCTCGTTATTTTATCGCTTTCTTTATTATTTTATGTAGTGCGTTTAAATGATCCTTGTGCTTCTGAGTAAGTATTAAGTTGAGGTTGTGAGAACTCTTGGTGTATCATGATCTACAACGCCAAGTGTTTTCTATTCTTCCAAGTGAATAACCAATATTCATTGGTAGGTCGATCCATGACCCCTTAACATTAATACTCGGTTAGGAGTGCAAGCTAATATGGAGACCACCTATTTAGGATTAAGCGTATTTATTAAAACAAGTGGCTTTAAGATTGTGACAATACATTGCACCAGAGATCATTATAATTACATGCGTTCTTCCTTTTTAGTTGTCCACCACTATACTAATTTCCCTTTTCGACAAGCAAGGCTTACCACCAAAACCACTCCACATTAATATCAAGTATTCAAACATGTTTTCTTTCCTGCTTTCTTAGGTAGAATAATAAAACCAATTAGACGATTAGAGACACAAATCGTTCTTTGGGTCAACACCCGTACTTACCAATCACTACACTATACACGATAGGGTACACTGCTCTTTAGTGCGTAGGAATAGTCGAGGTAGTTAGGGTTTTATAAATGTAAAACCTGACGTAGTTTTTATTTAAAATAAATTACGCATCAAGTTTTTGGCGCTGTTGCCGGGGAATGGTTTTTGTAGTTTTTGATTGTTTGATTGATATATGTGTGTTTGTTTATGCTTGTGTGTGCTTGAACCTTCTATTCTTCTCCTATTTTGGTGTGCTTGTTTGTTTGTGTGAAATAAAAAAAATTCGTCTCAGACTTGGTTATGACGTAATTTGGTAGTGCTTGTTGTGACATATAGGGTTACCAAGTTTGGGACACCAAAAATAGTTTGGGCCTTGCTTGAACCTTTAAAAAATATTTTCTAATGCCGCCTTTGTTTCTAATGCCGTCAAGTATTTGCCAATATTGTATGCTCCTCTTCTATTGCTCAATTTCATTACACATTTAATGCACGGGTTTGTTAGTGTGCATGTTGAGCAATTATTTTCAGGTTGAGGAGATGACATAAAGATTGGACATGTGTGGAGATGTCTAAGTAAGCCTGTGAGGGAGGCTTGAGTCTAACTTAAAGACTCGCTTCAAAAGAAAAGTGCTTCTCGGGAGACAACCCGACCCATACAAGACTTGTAATACTTAGATTTATACATAATCCCATGTAAACAGAACTGTGACGGGCTTTGTTAACATAGTAATTATTATATCAATCCTCATATTACAAGTTCCGCACATACAAGACTTGTAATACTTAGATTCATACATAATTCCATGTAAACAAAATTATGACGGTCTTCGCGTAATACGATATGGTATAAAGCTAGGAAGAAAAATAATATCCTTAGAGACCATTGTTTAACTCTCAATGTCTGAGAATGAAGTGAGACCATTGCGCAACTCACAATGTCTAAGAAGCAAGATGAGACCATTGTATAACTCACAATGTCTGACGAGTAGAATGAGACCATTGTATAACTCACAATGTCTGACGAGTAGAATGAGACCATTGTATAACTCACAATGTCTGAAAAATATTCTGATATTTATATAATAACTCTTATATAAATAAGCGTACGATATACGCGAAAGGAATGCAAGCATATATATATATATATATTATATATATGTATGTTGTAACACCCCCAAAATTGGGTCGCAGCGGAATCTATTTCCGGGAGCGTTACTTCATAATACCATTGCACAAGTCATGAGAGAACGACCTCTAAGTGTCGTTTGAAAAGTATTCTTGGATTGTCTAGACTCCATTTCACATCAAATAAGCCAAGCATCTAATTCACCTGAGAAAAACATGCTTAAAAGGGTCAACATAAAGTTGGTGAGTTCATAGATTTTTATAAGTATAAATGTTGCACCAAATATTTGCAAAGTGTGTATGACCATTTCAACCCTTATAATAGTCACGAAATTGTTTGCATGAAAGTTGGACTGTAATTGTTCAAAGTATAAAGAACGATTGGCAGAATTACACATATAAAGCACAACACAAACGGAAATCAGAACGAATCGACCAAGAAATTACGGTTTATCTTAACGGTTATATCCTACTAGCCTAGGATAAT
>BQNB010054161.1:7551-28080 GCA_026074375.1 Tanacetum coccineum | reverse complement strand
GTGTTTTTGGGATGGTGGGAGATGAGTCATAAGGGTGAGGGAGACACGTGTGCTTGTTACTCCTTTATGATTAAATAAATAAAAGAAACCTTGGACCGAGTCAACCCGCCAGAACCGGCCAAACCCGCCGAAAACAGCCGGGTCGGGGCGGTTTGCATTAAATGCATTTATGACCCAAGTTCTGGGTTTTAATAAAGTATACTAAATGTGTTGTTATTTGTATCGTTAGTCTATGTCAACCCAGACCCGTTTACACATAACCCGAACCTGACCCATTTAACCCATATATATACTTAGGTTTGCCGGTTAAATATGTTACACGTGTTGAATAGGTTAAAAGGGTTTCGGGTTGACCCAGTTAACTCATTTTATATATTAGAGTTGACACATTACGCATGTTAAACATGTTAAATGGGTTTGCGGGTCGACCCGTTTAACCCTTTAACGGGGTATAGTAAAATATAAATAATTTTGATTTAATACAAAAAAATCTTAAACGGGTTCACGGGTAGACCTGTTTAATTTATGCCCAACCCGAACCTCACTTGTTTAATAAACAAGTTAGATGGGTCGACCCAAACCCGACTTGAAATCTATTTAGGCTTGTTAATTTTCATGTCGGTTTCAGGTCGGGTTTCGTGTCGGGTCACAAATTACCACCCCTAGTTGCTAGTGACATACATTTACCTCAAATTTACCATTATATTGACCGTACATTTTTTTTGTTTATGGTTATTTGACATTTTTTAGTTCATATATACTTTGTTTATCATACGATGACAGTCTTTTTCACAATTGTTTGGTCTTTATGCTAAAACCAAGTTTCACTTTGTAGCTTTATTCAACTTTTATTTTGAATTTCCATCCAATTGCTTACTCAATTGTCTTTACATCTATTGAATCAACCCAATTATTACCCTTTTCAATTTCAACTCCGTTGAGATATAGTTTAACTTAAATAAACTATAATGTATATATTGTTTTTACTTCATGTAAGAAAGCAAATGACCGAGTACAATATTGCATAGCGTGAAAAGAAATTTGATAAGATTTTTAAACGATAATGTATTTTAACGATTTTGGTTTAAGTCTGTAAAGATTTAGAAAATCACACACACAAGTACTATTGAATCTCAATTCACTATTAGTACAAAACTGATCTTAACCAAAACAATTAGGAGTGTTCAGTGTTTGGTTTGACACAAAATAAATCGGACCGAAAATTTTAATTGGTATATAGTCTGGTTTGAAACAAAACCGGACTATTGAACTGGTTTTAGGTTTGGTTATGGTTTGACAAGAATAGAACAAGACTAAACCGAAAATCTCTATACACATAATTATTTTAATTATATATAAACTATTCACTTCTCAAATTAAACATTGATGATTTTATGACGCCGAACGAAAACGTACTATAAACCCTAACTCGGGTTTAAGTCGAATCATAAAAGGATTCAACCCTAAACGTCGTGAATTTTATTGATTATTGAATACCAACACGAAAAACCCAAGCCCTATATTTATAGGAAAACTAAACCTAGAAAAAAGTTAACTAAATTATTCTAGAACTTAAACCAAAATAAAGAAACTAAGTCACGACAAACATAGTAGCAGTAGGACGAGTATTAGCAGTAGAACCAGTAGGGTTATGTAAGAACCCATATTTCATACTAATTCATATCACAACTTATGCATAATCCATGTAAGAAGATAGAGAGAGAAAGGGAGAGAGAAGGAGGAGTTGGAAGGAAAACTTGACATGCAAATGAAATAATAAGTGACCAACCCCCTCTCCACATGAGGATAGGGGTTATATATATTAAGTGAAACCCAGACGCCAAGTTCCCTGTTGGGTCGGGCCTTGGCTATTTGGTTGGACTCAAAGACCCATAACACGGACACTATATTAGCTCAAGGCGAAGCCCGTGTACCCGACATAGGCTAATTTTTTTTTTTTTTTTTTTAAAAGTTCCTATCACTAAGATCAACACAATTAAGATGATCTATTACATTCTTGTTTGACTTTGATATTTGTAAGGCAAATAATCTCCCCCAATGTAAGGGTTGTATTTATTAAAGATTCGACTTTGAACTTTTTACCTTTTTCCGGTCTTTTGTCTTTGTCTTGAACTTGGTTGTAGTAGACTTGTTCCTTCATGCTTTGTGATCTTTGATCTTGAGCCTTCGTCTTTTGACTTTTAGTTATGAGATCTTTAAATCTTGCATCATCTCTTTTCGACCATCATGCTCATACATGACTTGAAAGCTAACAATCTCCCATATTTCATCAAGGCTAACATCTCCCCTAGAATAGTTTTCTTTGGTTTGACTTTAAATGATCTAGGTAACAATAATCTGATGACTTTGAGGAAGTTATTGATAAAGTCAAGTAGCTGAAGAGTATATAAATGTACTTATCTTTCATCATGTATTTATCTTGACGTTTGGTGTATGAGTCATGTGGCAATGAATGTACAGAGCTTGGAATGAGTAGTTACCCTTCTTCGGTACCTGCATTGATAAAGTTTTAAAGTAAAGTAGGTAGATGATGGGACGAGTTTTATGTTCACGACATCGAGTTTTGGTAACTTCAACCTCTGGTTCTTTAAGGACCGTTTTACAGTGTAAATATTGTACCAGCGTCATCAGAATTCGATTCATAAATGAATCTCCTTGACAGGTATTCTAGCTGTAAATGTGGTTTATCTAGAGTTGACACGTCAAGAGACGCTAACAAAGCTTTTTGATATTCCACAGCTGTTCCTATATTCGGATTGCCTTATACAGAGTAAGATAACAGACTAATAGAGGTAGATCCATTGATGCACACTATGAAGTAAGCAACAATGATTTTGGTGTTTCCCGTCAAATCATAAGCCTGGATCACATTGGATTTCTAGTTATCACCTGATTGATCTTTTACAATATTTCCCATGTTACCTACCTTAGTGCTTGTTTGATGATGACACTGGAAGGATTTCCATTCGTCGTTTAATGTTCAGGCAAAATTATCACAAGGCATACGCATTGTAGGACTCTTTAGTACACTTGTATTCTTATTTGTTGAACAACAAGCTTATTTTGACATTATGTCCTAATGAGATTTATATTTGATCTCTTTTGCCTCTAGACTCGATCCGTACACTTTGGCTATAGTGATCGGAGGCTAGAGCTAACTGCCACCTTTTCAATACCAACAATCTCGGAATGAGATGTCAATAGATAACGTGTGTATCTCCGTGACAAACGAGAAAAGTATCCTTTTGTGAGAACATGAATGGTTGGGAAGGTTGTGCATAAAGCATCATAGTCAATGACGACTTTCTCAAGTACAGAAAATCATCTTTGTGATTCTGATCAATTATGTATTGACCCGGTTTCTGCCTAAAGTGTATGGAGGGCTTCTTTCTTTTCACTCTTTGTGATACGTGTGGTCTAGGGAGTCAAGGTAATGCAAACAATAGGTCTAGGAATGAACTGTCAACTACTAAGGTTTTAGATTTGTTACACTTAGATTTTTTTAGTCCATCATCCATTTAAAGTTACGCAGGTAACTTCTATACTTTGATTATCATTGATGATCACTCAAACTACACTTGGGTTATGTTTATAGAGTCTAAGGATGATGTCTTAGAGAAGTTTAAAACCTTGTGTAATAGGCTTGAAAACCTACATGATTGTTCTATTGTTTTAATTATAAGTAATGATAGTAGTGAATTTAACAAATTGTAATTTGGGAGCTTTTGTGAACAACATGAAATGTCTTATAACTTGTTGGGCTTGTTACTTCTCAATCAAATGAGATTGTTGAAAGAAAACATCGCAAGTTAAGAAAGATGAGTCTTCTATGTTAGATGAGCAATCCATTCCACATAAGTTTTTGTTTCATGCATTAGATACAATAACATACATTTTTAATAGGGTTTATATTAGAAAAAATCATCAATAAAACACCCTACGAAATCCTTAGAAATACGAAGCCGTCATTAGATTATATTAGGGTATTTGGTTGTAAAGTCTTTATACTTAACACCAAAGCATACCTCACTAAGTTTGACCCAAAGTCGTACGAAGGGGTATTTTTAGGATGCTCTCAAACTAATAAAGCACACATAGTGCTTAATAAGGAAACAAAGAGAATTGAGGAATCTCTCAACATAACTGATGACATCAAATAACGTCTATTTTATAGCATCATTTATCCCATGTTATTAACCCATTTTGTATAGTTATTGCAAAGAATTGTTACTTAATCGTTTATATTTGAGAATTGCAGTAACTATGGAATAATTGGTGAAAGTTAGCAAAAGGCGCACATTCTGGAGCTTAAATGAAGATATTTTAAAGATTACTATCCTGAAGATCAATACGCTGTAACACCCCCAAATATGGGTAGCAGCGAAATGTTGAATATCCAAGGGCGTTACTTCATAGATCAATAGCACAAGATATGAGAACGACCACTAAACGTGTCGTTTAAAAGATACATTGGATTTAACAAAATACGTGTTCGTTACATAAGCTCATCGCTTCAAATTGATCGACAACATAAGTAAAGATTTCGGTTTATAACAAATGTCCCAAAATCTAATACGCCCCAAATCTTTAGTATTGATTCTCCAAAGAGTGACCCCCAATGTATCTTGGCACCTCGTGTCTTAATGACCTGAGAAAACATGCTTAACGTCAACATAAAGTTGGTGAATTCATAGGTTTATGTAAATCAATTGTAGGACCGCAAGATTTCCAAGTGTATGATTAAGCAACAAATGCAAACATCATAAAAAGTAATACAGTTTCCAACGCATGACACCGAAGCTCGACGTATATGAATGCAATAAATTGCCAACATTTGCCCATGAATGATGTTCTAACCCACAACATCCCAAATCCGACATGGTATACGTTTGTTGTCCGGCAGACCGGCACAGTAAGCGCTACTCACCCAAACGGGGACGTCAATCCCAAATAGATCTATTTAAAATAATTCCGCTACGCGCAATCTAGCAAATTGATATTTCATGAATAAAAGGGCTCAGTGGGTTACGCTACTTAGGCAAACAACGTAATCATAGCATAAAATTGTACACTTGCGTTCAATTTGAAACAAAAGCATGATTTCTCACCCCAACGAGTGTAAATCATTTAAAAATAATAAAACAAAGGGCAATTAATACTGAATTTTACCTTAGTAAATAGTCCTCTGAAAATGATAAATATATCCAAGATTGGCAAATGAATCACACCGTCAAATACCTAAGTAAATACGGCCTGTCTTAGTCTACAAGTTTATGCTAATGACTTAATGTATAAACTACAATATCTTGTTAGTTTATATATACTGTTATCACTTATGTGGTGGTGCAAATGTTTATTGTATTTTTATTCACTTGATGGCTCTTGGGAAGGTATACTTCACACGCTTCTATATGTTACGATAAACTTTTAATAAATATTCATATTTATTAAGTCGTGTTTCAACTCGTATAATATCCGAAAAATATTATAATTTGTCCGTAACGTTAAGTGTTTACAAAAATCACTTTCGTTTATAAAATACCCTTAGGTTTTCTATAATTACAAATACAGTCCCTATGTTTATGAGAATATAGTATTTACACTTTAAACCCTTAGGTTTCCAAAATTACACTTTTAGTCCTTCAACTTTTCAATAATTACACTTTAAGTCCTTATATATTTCAAACAGCCCCTTAAGTTTTAGAAATGTCAAAACAGCCCCTAAAGTTTATAGTTTTTAACCCTCAAGTTTATAAGTTTGCACTTTTAGTCCCTTAACTTGAAAAAGTCACATTTTAAGTCCAATTAAGTTCTAGCAAGTGGCATTTGGTTTTAACGGACTCCAATAAGCCATATAAGCTGGGTCAGCTTATAAATAAGTTCGGATGAGCTTATTTTGACTTGTTGGGCCTTGTTGGACTCGTTAAGGTCCAATAAGCAATCCATAGGTCCAAATTTGGGGGGGGGGGGGGGGGTTTATATAATTATATATAAAAAAAGGGGGGGGGGGGGGGTAAAAAATGTGGATATTATTTAAAAAAAAAAATTTAATAAAAAAAAAAAAAGAGAGTGGGGGAATATATTATAGTATATATAAAAAATAATATATAAATTTTTTTTTTGTGGGGGGGGGTGTTTTTGTTGGGGGGGGTTTTTATTGGGGGGATTATATGTAAAATGTGGTTGAGATGGTTTAGGTAGTTTGGGGGTTGCCAAAAAATTAAGCTGTGTGAGATTATTCGAGTTTGTTTGGATTGTTAGCCAAGAAATCTTTCAAATATTTTTTAAAAGGTCCATTTGAGTTTCTCATGTGATCCAACTTATTTTCTTATCTCTATAAGCACTCATGAAATCTGATTAAGTTGTTTTTACTTCATGGCTTATTTAATAAGCCATTAAGCTTCGATAATGGGGTTATTGGGCCCATTACGAGCCCGATAGGTGTTTTACGTGTTTGGGCTCGTTCCATTTGGGTCCATTAGCTTGACTAGGGTTAATATAAGTCCTATAAGCTCACAAATAAGCTGCCAAAGCTTATTAGCTTATTTGTGGCTTATGGACTTTCATGGTCACATAAATGGGCTACCAAGCCCATTAAGGGTCTGTTTGTGTTTTTAATAAACGTTTAGGTACGTATAGGGTTAATAAGCACATAGGTCTCTTAATAAGCCTGAGGGTGCTTATAAATAAGTTGTGGGCCTACCAGGCTGGCTTATTTGGTCCTGTTTGGTTTTGTACGTGGTTATTGGGCCTAATAGGCCCATTAGGGGTTTCTTTCATGCATGTTTATCATTCACGAGTTTAAGAAGTTCCTTAGTCCAACATTAAGCAAGATTGAGCTTGAAAATAAGCTACGGGTACCACTATTGGGCTGTTGCACTGGTTGGGCCCAAACGTGGGCACGTTTGGATTATACGAGGCCCATTGTGGTCTGTTGAACCCTCTAATAACATATATAGTTCGAAAATAGCCCTAGTAACCATATTACATTTGTTTAACTTATACATAGGTCGCGTTCATCACATGCACGCGTTGGTTTAAGTCATATATACTTTCCCAAGCCACGACATCACATTTACTTAAATAGTTTACGTGTGGTTCTTGTAAAATTCAAGTGTAGGGGTTTTGTATCCACTTTTGGTGTTCACATTTGTTTATAAACAAACACGTTTGATACCTTAGCTCCTCCTTAAGTCATAATTCCTGCGTTTTAACATGTTTATCACCACACAAGGTCGTATATACGTATAAACATTTCGTTTAACACATATGTTTCGTATTTACAATGCATGAGCTTACGTTAGCGTGTTTTTTATATGGTAACGTGACATATTGACTAGCAACAAGGAAAACATGCATAATACGATTTGTATAAGTTTAAATGTGACTTACAAAAGATCTTAGAGTCTTGAAAACGTATCGTGTAGTTAACCCAATTGTATAAAAAAATTGTGTAACCCAACCAAAGCTTTAAAGCTTTGTAAACTCCCAACCTTAGCTCGTGTATTCCCTTGTGAACTTGTATGAAGAGCCTTAGGGTTACTTGTTGGTTCAAAGGTAATGTGAGGGTGTTTGTTTGCGGTTTATGACTCGAACAAGAAAAGAGATAATATGTTTTAGTTGTTTGAGTGTTTTGTGATTTGTAAGAGTGTTAAATGGTAAGAGTGTGTGAGTATTTATAGGGAAAGTAGCTAGTTAACTTTCCTAGTCCCTCAAACAAACCAAACTGAGCCCCTAACTAGATGGTTTTGTGGTTTTAGTTAGTCTCTAATGGTTTTGCTAAAACTACTAAGTACAATCCTTAATTACTCAATATTTGTACAAGATTTATCAAGATCATGCCAAAAATGGCTTGCTATTATTCTAGATAGCAACCCGGTCATCATCTTAAAGGCAAGTATTTCAAAAAAAAAACTTGACCTCATAATGAGAATTTATTCTCGGGCATGGTCTGTTTTATGACCATGCAAAGGCTTGTGATTACTTTGCATCACAACCTGTGCTTCCTATATTACAATAAGTGTACGTGTTAGTGCATTTATTTGTCAAAATAAGAGAAATCTTATTTTTATTGGTAAAAAGTTGTCTTTACAATGAATCAGTGTTTTCAGTAATCAAAAAAAGATTTTCAAATACAATTCGACCACTCAAGTAATGACAACAACTCTTTAAATAGAAAATGGGTAATTATTTGAGGGGGAGAAAGCGTGATGACATCAAATAACGTCTATTTTATAGCATCATTTATCCCACGATATTAACCCATTTTGTATAGTTATTGCAAAGAATTGTTACTTAATCGTTTATATTTGAGAATTGCAGTAATTATGGAGTAATTAGTGAAACATAGCAAAAGGCGCGAATTCTGGAGCTTAAATAAAGATATTTTGAAGATTACTATTCTGAAGACCAATACGCCGTTTCCATCAAGAAGATACGGCGTATCCGTGCCTGCACTCACTAAAGACCACAGGAGATTAAAGATTAATACGCCGTATCCAGAGGACTCAATACGCCGTATTCAAGATATGGAATTAATATAATATTCTGGAAGATATCAAACGTGGTCCCTACTCCAAGAAATCCCTAATAAGCCGTATCCAACCCATTGGATACGCCGTATTAAACCGACTTCCAGACATTTTAAATAGAAAACTCAAAAATGAGTTTTAAGTGTGCTAAATCATATTCTCGATACCTAAACCACAAAAGTCAATTTTTAGAGGAGAAAAAGAGCAGAAGAGGTCGAGCAACGTATTCAATTCCATAGGAGACATCGTGTAATTCCATATACTTTAGTAATCGTTTACTTTTTGGTATCATTCGTTAACTCGGTTAGTTTACCTTGGCTAAATTATTACTCTTGTATTTATTATGACGATTGAAGGCGAATACCTTCGGGTATTGGCCATTATTTTGAAGATCTGAATATTTGGTATTTGTTTATATCGATTTCTTGATTTATCGTTGCATGCTTGTTTATGTTTATCAATTTATACTTGTTTACGCGCTTTTGTATGCGACCTATCATTCAACTGGATCTAGCTAAGTGGACCAAGCGGATCTAGAGTCCGGGATAGCTCTCCATATAGTAATTTATACATCTAGAATCATAGTTACACAAATATTGTCCTTCTAAGTCTGTGTCTAGGATACGCTTCGGGCTTAACTAGTTAATTGGATATTGCCAATGGTTTATTGATCGTGTTGACTAGCAGGTGACCTAGATAATTCAACAAGTAACGTTCTGATTCCATTGGATAGTTGGACAAGTGGACTACTAGTGTATAAATTGCCATTAAGCGGTAAGTGGGTAAAGTCTCTATGAGCTAGGGTTTAACAAGATCACCATTGCCTTAATCCCTAAGATAGATTATAATCAGCAAATAAGGATGCTTTATGCGGATGCTTTAATTGTGACAGAATTAATGTGTCTAGGTCTTAGGATGATGTAACGCCTAAGTCTAAGAATGATATGCCACCTCGAGAGAAGAAATCATTGCACTTAATAAATAAACCAACATTCTAATCGGATTAATAATGGTTAATACAGTTTTCTTATATAAGGTTCGACCGCTTTTTCATCTCTTGTTAATTAGCTTGCATGGGTAAAAGTGCCTTGAATTGATTGTAGTCACCAACCAAACCATGCCAGTCTCTCAGGCTGAAAACCCCCTTTTCCGTTAGAATTAAGATATTAGACTGACATAGGCTTAACATAGGTTTAGAATAGAATAGAATTAACATAGATTAGATAACTAAGATATTAATTAAATTGATAGATTTAACCTCGCTTCAAGTGTTCGACACCCTACTTACCATGAAACTACTACTGACCGGGTACACTGCCTGTTAAAGTGTTGTTTTTGGTTTAGTCGGCAAAATATAAATTTAAAACTCGAATCAATAAAATATACACCACACAACGACACATCATGTAGCCTAAGAGCCACATGAAGAATAGTACCACTACTATATTATTTAGTAAGGGTACTATATTTTTAATGACTAATGATATCGAATTGGATGCATAGAAGACATTGCGGCGTACGTCCCGCAAGACTTATGCTGTAATCAGTTATTTATTATGAAGATTTGATGCTAACAAGTCATTACGGCGTAACGTCCCGCAGGAGTAACGCCGTAATCATTTATTATTAAATATATATTTATGCTTTCAGGGTTACGACGTAAAAGGTTGATTTATTTATTACTCCGTGAACATATTTTTGCACTACCAAGGGGGGGGCGGGTTCTAAGAGAGGAGGATTTAGAGGGGTGGGGGAGGGGGGGGGGGGGGGGGGGGGTTGGTGGCGTGTGTGCGAGGTGGGGGGGAGGGGGGGGGGGAAAGAAGAGGGGAAAGCCCGTCAAAAGGTTTTACGGCGTAACCACAGGTCGGTGCGGTTTGCGCATACAATGAGTCCTCACAGGGACATAAAGTTGTACATATTTCGATGGAAGTTTCAAAAATTAAGTTGAAAATGTTATGATTCTAGGGGCCAAACTCGTAAATAGCCTAAACTTTATATTTGTATATTAGATGGTTCCATTGAATCCATATATCATCATTACTTTCGGTGGTTTTAAAAGGTCGAAGCAAGAAAAGCGTGAGAAATGAGCAGGGAAATGCCTGCTTAGTATAGGGCAAACCCTTCGGGGTTTGCCATGGCTTTCGACTAGGGATCGAGGGCCATTAAATTAGAATAGTTTGTAATCCATACTTTAATTTATTTTGTCAAATATAATTACCATATTATTTTGATTGGAGCAAATCTTGCGGTTTTAGTTATTGTTGCTATGTTATAATGGTGCTTGTTATTTGTTCTTGGAATTTAATTATTTAATTATCTCTTTTGATTATTAAGCTATGATCTTTATTTTATCGCTTCTTTATATTTTATGTAGTGACGTTTATGTGATCTTATGCTTATAGAGTAAGTATTAAGTTGAGGTTGTGAGAACTCTTGGTGTATCGTGATATACGACGCCAAGTGTTTTCTATTCTTCAAAGTGAATGACCAATATTCATTGGTGGGTCAATCCATGACCCCTTAACATTAATACTCGGTTAGGAGTGCAAGCTAATATGGAGACCACCTATTTAGGATTAAGCGTATCTCTTAAAACAAGTGGCTTTAAGATTGCGACAATGCATTGCACTAGAGATCATTATATTACATGTGTTCTTCCTTTCTAGTTGTCCACCACTATACCAATTTCCCTTTTCGACAAGCAAGGCTTACCACCAAAACCACTCCACAATAATCTCAAGTATTCAAACATGTTTTCTTTCTTGCTTTCTTAGGTAGAATAATAAAATCAATTAGACGATTAGAGACACAAATCGTTCTTTGGGTCAACACCCGTACTTACCAATCACTACACTATACACGACAAGGTACACTGCTCTTTAGTGTGTAGGAATAGTCGAGGTAGTTAGGGTTTTATAAATGTAAAACCTGATGTAGTTTTTATTTAATAAATTACGCATCAAGTTTTTGGCGCTGTTGTCGGGGAATGGTTTTTGTAGTTTTTGATTGTTTGATTGATATATGTGTGTTTGTTTATGCTTGTGTGTGCTTGAACCTTCTATTCTTCTCCTATTTTGGTGTGCTTGTTTGTTTGTGTGAAAGAAAAAAAAATCATCTCAGACTTGGTTATGACGTAATTTGGTAGTGCTTGTTGCGACATATAGGGTTACCAAGTTTGGGACACTAAAAATAGTTTGGGCATTGCTTGAAACTTTAAAAAATATTTTCTAATGCTGCCTCTGTTTTAATATTGAGCCTGATAACCTTAATGTTTTTATGCGTGTGGTATTATTCCTGAGTCAAGTATTTGCCAATATTGTATGCTCCTCTTCTATTGCTCAGTTTCATTACACATTTAATGCACGGGTTTGTTAGTGTGCATGTTGAGCAATTATTTTCAGGTTGGGGATATGACATAAAGATTGGACATGTGTGTAGATGTCCAAGTAAGCCTGTGAGGGAGGCTTGAGTCTAACTTAAAGACTCATTTCAAAAGAAAAGTGCTTCTCGGGAGACAACCCGACCTATCCTATTAGTTTAGTATGTAGTTGGTTTTGTGTTTTTCTTACTTGGTTTTACAAGGGATGGATTTTAAGGGGCCATTCGACTCATATTATGTGGTAAAATAGTTACTGATATACAGCAGGTTACGGTGTAACTCTTATAGTTATGGCGTTACAAATAAGGTTACAACGTAATTCGCACCACGATTACGCCGTAACTAATTATATTAATTTTTCAAAAATTTTGCCACATTATTACAGCGTAACTGACTCTAACGGTTACACCGTAATCCCTTCCTTAGAATCATTAAATTGTTTGAACTTTATAAAACCGTGTATAAAAAAATTGGTAAATGAACTTTCAAGTGGTTTAAAGAGCTTGGTCATCACGCTAAATGCAACTGTGATTCCTACAAAAGTGAGTTAGGTTTATTTTGTATAGTTTTGTATATTTTGTGCTATTGGTGCTTTTTATCCTGGTTTATGCTTTTGGTATTAGTCTTTCTTGCAGCTATATAGGTGATGCACATGATGAGGTGCTAGGATGCTAATCAAGCTGCAAGGAAGCATCCTGAACCAGTCTAGTCAGACGTTATACAAGGTGTTAATAAAGTACCTGTGATGATGGATGTTGCTCGAGGAAGCAGACTTGGAGCATGGCTTAGAATACCGAGCAAGTCCAGGGGAGTAATATGTTTCATTTCTAACCCTTCCTATTTCAATTTTATATACTTAAGTTTGACTCAAGTGGGGAAGGGGGGAGGGATTAGAAATAAACACCCATTTGATTATACTTGCCTTTATTTTTCTAGTTTATTTAAAAAAAATGTTTCATTAATAAAATTTTGACATGTTTTTTATTACTTAACTAGTTAAGACTATACTGAGCACACCTGCCTTATAATTCAATTATGTGAGGATAAGCCTTTCCATTTTCCCCTTATACATAAATCCAATAAAAATGAGTGTGCCGGTGGCTATAGTAGACTTTAAAACTTGGCCTGATATATCTTTTCGAGACCACCATAATGAGCATTGCACCTAGTGTAATCGGTGTAGCTGTAATAAAAGGCAAAATTTAGAATTAACCTCAAATAGCCTATATATGTGTTGTGTATATTGACTTCTCACACCGATTAGTCAATCCCCCTGTTAAACCCTTTGTTGCACTCATCTTTAGTGCAAGATACCCCTAGTATAACCTGCTGAGCCTTTCTTTTCAGTTTATAACCCAATATATGTTGTTTCGTTACACCTATCGCCTAGACTACCCTGCAGTTTCTTTTGTCCAGGATTGGGGAGTTGTTGGTTAATTTTGGTTTCACTTGTAACACCCCAAATTAGGTCGCAGCGAAATAAGAGTCCGGGAGCGTTACTTCATAATACCATTGCACAAGATATGAGAGAACGACCTCTAAATGTGTCATTTGAAAAGAAATCTTGTAAGGTTTGGACTCCAATGCACATCAGATAAGCCAAGCATTTATATCACCTGAGAAAGACATGCTTAAAAGTGTCAACATAAAGTTGGTGAGTTCATAGGTTTATGTAAGTATAATTGTTGAAATTAAAGGTTTATAAAGTGCGTTTGACCTTTTCAATCCTTATAATAGTCACCAAAAATGTAAGTACAAATGTTGAAATCAAAGATTTGCAAACTATGTGTGGCCATTGTAACACATACAATATCAAAAGTGTTGGGGAAATTGATTTCACCCCTAAGTTCATGAAATGCGGCTTTGGACGTTGTATGTTTGCCACTTTATTCAGGCACCTGTAAGTGTTTATGTATATGTAGGTTTAAGGTAACTGACTTGGTTATAACGTTTGTTAGTTCATCCGTCAAAAATAGTAGAGCGTACTCACGAACGGGGATGTCAACCCCAAATAGATCTATTTTATAACATTCACGCTTACTCCAACGTAATTAACAGTTCATGCTACTTAAGCTAATCCGTAATCATTCGAATGAAAGTAAAGTTGTTGCGTCCATAAGTGAAAACAAGTGATGTATCCCACCGTGAGATGTGTAAATGAGTATGTAAACGAGTTTGTAATCAATCATGTAAATGAGTTTGTAAGTAAGTAATGAAAACAAGTATGTAACAATTATGTAAATGCGACGTATTCTCTCCCGAGATTTGTAAAATAATTATATAAGTTAAGTGATAGTGGGCTTAAACTCACCTCTAGTGAAAGTAGTGATTATCGCAAAATCAACAAAGTAATCGTCACAAACGATCCGGAATGCAACCTAACTAATTATAGGTCGTATAAGTACGATGTATTTAATATAAATATGACATCATAAGTTATAGAGTTATATCACCACCTATTAGTTTTTGTTTAAGTATAATGTTGAAAACAATATTAAATTGTACATTGTTAAGTAAATGTCCAAGTATATGTTCGCGAAAATATTTTCCTTGTCTAATAATTGATTATTTGTAATAACACTTTATTTTAATATTTTTATTGTTTATATAAAGACATTATATAAAATAGTCAATTGTTTTTTAACATAATATTTATAAAGTTAAATTCTTGTATAAATATTATATAAGTATACTACATTGTTTCTTAAGGTTTCTATAAGTCAAAACGACTCGAAAAAGCCTCGTAATCCTTGAATTTAAGTTTCAATATGCAACATTGTATTTCTATAAAATAGTGCACAAGCGTAAAATAGTGCTTCAATTTACTTGCTTGTTTTTGCTCCGTTTCTACCTGTCTTTATATGTACGATTTCATGACGATATAATCTATCGAAAATAAAACACTACACTGATTTATAAAAATCTGTGTCAAGGATAGTAACAATCCAAACTGTGTTTATTAAAACTATTTGTTTACATTTAATCTTACGAATCGATTCTTTTGTATAAATTCTGTTTTTCAGTTCTTTATATGCACGGTTTTCTATTGAGATGATCTAACATAATAAAATATTAATATATTTTTATCAGATTCAAAACAGTAACAGTTTTTATAAAATAAACTGATGTACAGTTTTATATACCCTAACAATATATATAAAATATAATACTTCAAAGAACCAATTAAGAAAATTACCTAAAGAAATTCACTCTCAAAAATATATAATATAATATATAATAGGTATATTAAACCGGGTAAATATGTTCACCCGGGTCGTTTCCCCAACGACTAGTGAAATTGAATCCTCGTTTAAGTCCGGATTATGATTTGAATAAAGCAACGATATTTTTAATTATCTATATCTACTAAATAAGCAAGCAACAATTAAAAATTGAACAATTTAAAGGCAATTAAACATTTAAAACGATTAACGGGAAACAAATATAATGTGACAAATATAGCAAAGTAAACTAATTTTAATCCCTTAAAAATGTAAACTAAAATTCTAAAACCTAATTAGGATAAAAGAAATTAAGAAAAAAGGAAATTACTATTTTTGGCTTTTTAGATTAAAAGATATGATTTTTCTAAAATTTAAACTAATTAAAAACTATAAAAATAATAAAACTATTAAAAATAAAGTCCTAAAAATTTTATAAAAATTACACTAAATAAAGAAAATGTGCAGAAATTTTCTAAAAATAAAAGCCCTAATTTTTATTTTTTTTATAAAAGTTTATTAATAACATAAACCCTAATTATTAATTAAAACTAAATAAAACTAATTAAAAACTAACTTAGGGACTAACTGTGTAAAAGACTTAAGGGCTAACGGGACTAAAGCATTTAACAGGCAAGGATTAACTAAGAAACAATTGAAACAGAAAAATTACAAGATTGGTCCCTGAGGTCCTAACCCGATAACAACCAAAGTCCTAATAAGCACCTAAATAAGTTGAAGTTTACAAACTGCTTTTTAGGAAAAACTCAAAAGAGAAAAGTTGTAGAACAGCTTGAGGAGAACAATTTTAATAAAAAGACTTATATCTAAAAGCCACTAATAAGCTCAATAAGAGCTTATTTATCAGCTGACCTCAGAAAGTGGTACTTAACCCTTGGTTTTAGAAAATAAGCTATAAAAAACTCAAAATTAGTTCAAAATGTAAAAGGAAAGAAGTTCTAATGAGCTTATGATGTGCTTAACCTAAAAATGAAAAGAAAATAGAGCTTAAAGTACTTTTTGGACTACTGGAAAATTAGGAGGTGAACAGCAAACTCAGACAATCTAGAAAATAAGCCTAAAAACTCAAAATTAAGCTCAAATGCTCAAAAAGCAAAAGACAGCAAAGAACATTTGTAAACTTACAAACAACTTATAAGCAACTAATTTAAGCATTAAACTACTACTATCAAGCTAGATCTAAATTTTGAAAGCTAAATTCTATTGCTAACTGTTTTTGGCTTTTATGAATTTTTGTGAATTTGACAGCTAAATTAAACTAGGTAAATAAGCTAGAAAATGCTATTTAAGACTTAATCTATAATAAGCTATACTTAGACTTAACCCTACTTGATTTAAAAGGCCTAAATCCTATTTTACTTAACTAAAAACTAATTCTAAATAGTGACAGTTTAAAAGTGACAGGCTAGTACTAATTTTGTTAGTTGTGTGCACTTTGCACAAGTGCAAATCAAAAGTGCAGGTTTCCTAAGGGAAAACCTACACTTAGACACACTCCAATAGAGTGTTCCAATATTAAATCAAGAGATAACCAAAGCATTAAATGGCTGGTTCAAGATTCAAAATCAAAATTTAAAGAGATAAGGTGCCCTGGTGCAGAAAACAAGGAATTAAGCTCTAACTTTTTCATTTTCTAATTCTACTTATAAAAAACTCTTTTCCTATTATCTTAAAGGTAACACAAGTGACTCAAGCAAAATGAATAATTAGTTTGACTTTTTGAGGTCAAACACAACCTTAAACTCAAAACATCCTTAAGAAACTAGACATATTTAAAGAAAACTTTTAAGTGAAATTTAATAACAAGTATAACTACCAGATGAATTTTTAGCTTAAAACAAGACTTAATATACTTGAATTAACAGCCGAATTTAATAGAAATCAAAGCATTAATACTATGCTATCTAATTATTTTTGGTTTTTAGGAGTTTTTGACAAAAATATATGAAAATCAAGATCTAAACTTTCAAAGCAAAACAGATTTAACATCTAGGATTATTAAGCTAAAACTAAACACATTTAAGTATAATAAGCAAAGAGATTAAGCAAACAAGCAATAATAAGCATATAGCTATAAATAAGTAGTTTAAACTGAAATCTATAGAGCTCTTCACAGTAGTGTGATTCTGTAAGTAAAACTTACTTGAACACCCACCTGTTAGCTAAAATATTAAAAGGTCTCAATTAAGACAGCTACCAAGCTATCCTAGCTTATTAATAAGCTAGGGTATAAGTATTGGGGAATCCTTCCATTTTAGATCCCCCTTCCATAAGCTTATAAGTCCAAATCCAAAGGTAATTAGAATTTAAGCTGATTTTATAGGTTTAAAGTATGATTAAGGCTAATTAAACTCTAATCAAGAGATTATAGACTCTTGAGAGCTTATTAGAGCTTATAAAGGCTTATTGAGCTTTAGCTTATTCTAATATGAAAATGAGAGATTATGAATTAGGAGAGTTTTAAGAAGATTAAAAACAATTGCCATGTCATTAATAAAAAAGTTTGCTTACAATATTTAAAAGGAAATTACAAAATTTAAAGTAAAATTAAGCTAAAAACTAATCCTAAAAGCTACGTGTGTGTGTGTGAACTGTTGAGGGCTATTTATAGCTGAACAAAGAACCTTCTAGCCCCTTGCCTTCATCAATCATCCACCCTTGATCTTTCTTTCATTTTTGATCTTTGCTTTTGGCCATTGGATCACTAAGTGACCTCACACGGATTGCCAACGTGGCAATCCGTTTGAGGCTCACTTGTGCTTCTTTTCTGAGTGATTTAGCACAAAAACCCATCACTATGTGTGCTTTCCCCATGGCTGACGTGGTTATGAGCTTGAGTGAACTTGATTAGTCCATTGATATGACTGATTTGTCCTTGCCATTGTGTTTAGGAGCTCATGAATTGACTATCGCACCCTTTGATTTCTATTTGCCCCTTGTTTTTAACTGAGTGGTGGATTGTTGGTGATGATGAATAGTAAAAAGGCTTCGCGCCCATTTTTTTGACAGTTAAAAACTGTTATAACTTTGGGATTTTACACAAATGGTCCTTGTCTTTCTTTTCCCTTTTTCTAGTTATGAAAAGTTTTGGGACAATGCAAGTTTGGTCCCTGGAGTTTTATGAAAAGGTTAATGGACTAGGATTTGGGCTTATGGTTATGGGCTTGGATCCGGGTAAGGCCCATTTAGGGTTTAGAAGGCCCATTAAGCTTTCTAGGGCCCAATAAAAGGTGAGGGGTCATTTTTGGACATTTATGAACTTGAGGGACTGGAATTGGATTATTGTGAGGTTTTGTCTTGTAGTGGTTGATTTCTGTTGACCATTGTTGACTGGATTTGACTGAGGCTTGACTTTTCTGGCTTTGCTTCCGGCTTTTGATCACTCTTTTGTACTCTTCTGATTCTCGTGTCCGTGCTTGCCCGTTTTTGACTGTTTTCTTGTGATTTTTGATATATCCGTACCTGCACACACAAAACACAAATACAAGCACGTTTTTGCCATTTTTGGTCTGTTTTGGGTTTATTTGTTATTTTAGGTACAAATGGGATATGTTGTATTCTACACTTATCAATAATTTTATAAAAACACTTTTATATATTTAATTATCGTAATCTCATAAAATTCATAACTCCTTCGTTATAGCTTCGTTTTTCGAGTTCCTTATATGCACGGAATCCTCATGAAATGTGCTATCTAAATTAGTAGGGTATATAATTTATAAAAATTCATGGGTTCACAGATTGTATAAACTGTTTTGAATTATAGTTTTATATAATTTATTTTATAAACTTTTGACATATTTAAACTATTACAAGTCCTCTAATCTAATTAATAACACATCTTGTGTATACTTTATGTCCTCACATTTATGTCCATCAACTTATGTCTAAAAGTCTAAATAAAATTTCTTCAACAATTATTTATTTATAGATCTACATAAATAAATTGCAACAATTAATTATGTAAATTAACTAATACTTGTCATATATTGAATTAAATATTTTTTATGGTTCTAGCATATTAGTAACATCATTTTACTATATGTAAATATATTTGTTGTATTATGTAAAAGCATTGGTTCTTGATGTAAACTTGTTATATAAAATCTAGGTGGTAATTTAACTAGTAAACAAGATGTATAAAATGTAGGAAAATATATAGATGAAAGTATAGAGATTTGCAATGGACCTTGAGGGTAGGATGAAGGTGATGAACACTGCTAAACTCCTATTCAAACCCTTATGTTTGATCTAACCTAAACCCACTTGATAATACTTGAACCTTGCTTGGAAAAATCAAACTAAACTTGGTATTTTTGTGGTGTTGGCTGCCGACCAAGAGAGAGCAAAAAGAGAGTTGTATGTGTTTTGTTTTTATTAGTGAATGTGTGTGAAATAAGTCTTACATTGGTCTTCTTTTTATACTAGGAGTATTAGGCTAAACAACTAGTAAAACCATGGATCAAGGGTGGTATGAGTACAAGGTGTAAGAACTATCCTCCTCCTTAGGAGGAGGCTTCTAGGTAGTTTAAGGTTGAGGAGGAGGGAGAAAGGGAAAAGGTGATTGGTTATGTGTAATAGGGAAAATATTGTGTAAGAACATGGTACTTAAGCACATAGATAATCTAGAAGGAAGTTTGAGGATAAGCCTTTCCATTTTCCCCTTATACATAAATCCAATAAAAATGAGTGTGCCGATGGCTATAGTAGACTTTAAAACTTGGCATGGTATATCTTTTCGAGACCACCATAATGAGCATTGCACCTAGTGTAATTGGTGTAGCTGTAATAAAAGGCAAATTTTAGGATTAACCCCAAATAGCCTACATATGTGTTGTGTATATTGACTTCTCACACCATTAGTCAATCCCCCTGTTAAACCCTTTGCTGCATTAATCTTTAGTGCAAGATACCACTAGTACAACCCGCTGAGCCTTTCCTTTCATTTTATAACCCAATATATGTTGTTTCGTTACACCTATCGCCTTAGCCTACCCTGTAGTTTCTTAGTCCATGATCGGGGAGTTGCTGGTTAATTTTGGGTTTCACTGATGGAAATCGCGGGTTAGGATAGAGGGTATTTGAAGAAAAGATGGGTTTTGAAGATAGTTGATCTCAAGTGGAGGGATGCTCATGTATATATGTGTCTGTAGCGTGATTCATTTGTATCCTTGTCTTGAATAAAAAAATAGAATAAAGAGGATGCAAGAAAGTGTTTATTAGTTTGTAACAGCTGATCATCATTATAAATCAACTTATATGTCGAATTGTGGCAGTATTTCTGCCTTGTCCAGCTGGCGATGATTCCGTCTTTATAACGGGTAGTTCTTATAAACCCGTGACATTTCTATCTCTC
>BQNB010054160.1:0-39665 GCA_026074375.1 Tanacetum coccineum | reverse complement strand
TCTTCGACTTTCATGGTTTCTTTATTTAAAACTACATAAGCTTTACTATTAGGGGAATATCCCAAGAAAATACCTTCGGTTGATTTAGGGTCGAATTTGGTAAGGTAGTCTTTGGTATTTAAAATGAAACATTTACTACCAAAAACTTTGAAGTATTCTAAGTTGGGTTTTCTACCTTTGAAGAGCTCATAAGGAGTTTTTCCGAGGAAAGGTCTAATAAGAATCCTATTTAGAATGTAGGTGGAGGTGTCTACGGCATTGCACCAAAACTTTTGAGGGATAGATTGTTCATTTAGCAGTGTTCTACTCATTTCTTGTAAGGTTCTATTCTTACGTTCTACTACCCCATTTGATTGTGGAGTACGTGGAGCCGAAAAATTATGAGTAATGCCATTAGCATCACAAAAAGCTCCGAATTGTACTTCATTATCAAATTCCCGACCATGATCCGTACGGATTGAAATAATGAGGCAACCCTTTTGGTTTTGAATCTTTTTACTTAGTATTTCAAAATGATCAAAAGCTTCGTTTTTATGTTTTAAAAATCTTGTCCAAGTGTATCTTGAATAATCGTCAACGATGACCAAAGTGTAGAAGTTGCCTCCGTAACTTTGGACGGCCGACGGACCAAACAAGTCCATATGCAAAAGTTCTAAACATTTAGAAGTAGAAACCATGTTTTTAGCCTTATGACTTTCATGTACTTGTTTTCCAACGTTGCAAGCGTCGCAAAAATGTTTTTCAAAATTTAGTTTTGGTAAGTTTCTAACAAGTTCTTTAGATGATAGCGATTGTATAAGTCGCATATTGGCGTGACCCAATCTTCGATGCCATAAGGTCGAAGTATCATCTATAGAGGTTAGACAAAGGACGTCTTTTGGTGAGTTCCCCATTTTCATAATGTAGAGGCCATTTTTCCTAATTCCCTTTCCTAAGGTTATGCCATTTTTAATTATTTTGCTACCGGTTTCACTAAATAGTACATTGCACTTTTTATCGCAAATTTGACCTATGCTAAGAAGATTAAAACTAAGATTTTCAACGTGACTAACATCATTGATGGTGAGAGAGTTATGAGAAATTGTACCTTTACCGATGATCTTGCTTTTAGTGTTACTACCAAACAACACGTTACCTCCATCAATAGGTTTATAGGATGAGAAGAGATCTTTGTTTCCCGTCATATGTCTAGTACAACCGCTATCTTGAATCCATTCATCCGGGTCAAGTTTAACCTTTTGTCGAACCTAGATACATAAAACAACTCAAGCATTTGGTCCCCAATATCTCATGGGTCCGTTAGTGTTATACATACCGTTTGGTTGTCCCATGTATGGAAATGGAGGAAAAGGACACCATTGATTATACATAGGAGGTTGGAATTGTTGTTCATGTTGTGTTTCATAGTTCCAATTTACTTGGCGATAATCGCTTTTGGGGTATAGGCTACTAGGTCTCCTATGGGTCGTTTTATGGGGCGTTTGGATTTTACTTTTTCCATGTCCTTGACCAAGTTTTAGAATTGGTGGTAGTTTGTTACCTTTTGGTGCACCTAAAATAGACTTTTTGGTAATTAGAACGGAGTCATTTTGTTTAACTACGTTGGTTTCCAATTCTTTTCCTTTTTCTGCACTGTCATCAGACAGCCGGTGCTGTTCGTTTGAACTGGCCGGTGCTGTTGATGAATGGCACCGGCAAGCCGGTTCTACAGAGAGCTTTTTAAGTTGATCTCCTAGATTTTTGATTTTAGTGTTTCTAGGGGAAGCTATAGTCTCTGTGTATCCTAATCCACACTTGTCTTTTGACGGTTTTTGCATTTCGACCATTTTTTGTAAAGACGAACTACTATTCTCGAAACTAGCTAGTTTTAGTTTTAGAGAGTTAACTTCTAATCTAAGTTCATTACAAGCATCACAATTGCTACTAGTTTCTTTACCTTTTTCTAATACGTCTAGCTTGGTTTTAAGTTCGTTAATGGTCTTTTTGAGCGATCCATTTTTAGCCTTTAGATGTTTGTTTTTGTTAATAATTCTAAGACTAATTTGACCAAGTTTGTCATACTCATTTTCTCTAGATTCGTTATCTAAAGATAAACTACTATAGTAAGGATCATCGGATAGTACCTCGTTTGAGTGAGCCATGAGACAAATCTCTTATTTCTTCGAGTCATCTCCACTATCGCTCCAACTTCCGACAACGAATGCCTTTTGATCACTGAAAGAGTTTTTGGGGCAATCACTAATGAAGTAATTTGGATCACCACACTTGAAGGATCTTCGTTCTTCTTTTTATCTTCCTTGATTTTTCAGAAGTTCTTTTTGTCGTCATAGGGTTGTCTGATAAACTTGCCTCTTCTTCTAAAGAATTTCTTGAAATCCCTTACGGGCATTGCATATTCCTAATCATTGCTATTCGAGGAAGATGCATCATAATCACTTTAAAAAAAAAAAACTTGTCCTTGCTTAATGCGAGTACTTGTACTTTTTCTTTACTTGTGTCCTTTGCAATCTCCAAGTCCTCCTCAAGAACTACCTCATAGACTTTGAGGTTGCCAACAAGTTCGTCTAGAGATAGCTTTGACAAGTCTTTAGATTCCTCTATCGCCGTTACCTTTGGTCGCCATTTAGATGGAAGAGCCCTCAAGAATTTCCTAACATGGTTATGACTTGAAAAAGATTCATCAGGTGCTTTAAGAGAAGTAATAATGGTATTAAATCTAGAAAAGGCACAATCAATGGTTTCATCGTCGGTAATCGTAAACTCCTCATATTTTTGAACAAAAAGATCTATTTTATTATCTTTAACTTGTTTGTTACCTTGATGAGTAGTTATCAAAGAATCCCAAATATTTTGAGTCGTGTCACACATGAAAATTCTGTTCATAGTTCCTTTAGGTAAAGCATTGTATAAAACCATTTTAGCTTCATCATTTTTGGAAAGCATTTTCTTTTGATTTTCATCAAGTTTTTCATATGGTGTAACCACATCCTTGTCATCCTTGTCTTTGATGGTAGGTTTGTAGTTACCATGAGCTATGATATACCAAAGATCAATATCCTCAGACTTCACGTAAGTTTCAAAACGGTTTTTCCAATATATAAAACAATTTGCCTCGAAGAGAGGTGGTCGTTGCATAGATTGACCTTCTTTATAGTTTTCCAAATCCATAATTGTTTAAAGATTTAAAATACAATTTATTTTAAAGCTTTAATAACCTAGCTCTTGATGCCAATTGTGGAAAACTAGAAGGGGAGGGGGGGGTTGAATAGTTTTTAAAAAATTTGCCCTTTTAAAAAACTTATAAAATAAGTTGTTTGAAACTTTTAGTGAAGTGATCTAGACATTGATGTTTGAGAAGTAAGAGGTGTAAGAGTAAAGAGAAGATAAAGTATAGAAAGAGTTCACCGAGACACAATTATTTATAGTGGTTCGGCTACAAGGACACCTTCCTTGCCCTACTCCACTCCCCGAGTCACCTACTCGAGAGTTTGTTAAACACTAGTCACTGAGCTCCTTTCACTTAGCGGAGACAGCTTCACAACGAAAGGTACACTTCCAATAGGTTACAAAGGAAAACACCGAATTTCTCACACACGAGAATCGATAATGACACAACTACACTTGATTGTAACAGTAACAATACAACAATAAATCACAGCAAGATGATCTCTGAATAAGAAAAAGAATCAAGATCAAGACACTTTGAGGCCGTGCTTAAAGATTTTGCGTATTTGCAATCCTATGTTGACGAAATTACCTATACAAGATTTAGAAAGAGATGCTAGAGAGAGAGAGAGAGATTAGTTGATTAGAGAAAAGATTAGATGAGAAAGGTGTATGAAAACATGAGAAATGGCTTGGTATTTATAGCCAAAAGTTTTACTGTAGGCCGGTTCTTCTGGTGCTGTTGACAAAGGGCACCGGCTTGCAAAGGTAAGGGCACCAGTATACAGTAACTAAATCTGAATTTAGATTTGCAAGATCTTGAGATATCTTGTGTAATCTTCTGAGATTTTTATTGGATTTGCTGCATTTGATTATATACTAAATGAAGTCATTAAATAAATAAGTGTAAGATGATTTTGTGTAAAGTTAGGGTTTTAAAAAAATTTGTACACTTTTTTTTAAGTTGCATGTGCTTTTCTACAAAGATGGGAGATGGTAAAGAAATCATGTTTTGAGATGATAAGAGGTTTGGGAAGAATGGTGAGAAGAATGGTTTGTTATGTTTTGTCATTAATAAAACATTAGTCTAAGTTGATTGTAAAAACGTTTTTAAAACCTGTTTATTTGTATTAACAAAAGATACGGCGTATCTGTGCCTGTAATTCACTAAAGACCACGAAGGAATGATGATCAATACGCCGTATCCAGAGAAGATCCATACGCCGTATTCAAATTTAAGTAATAAAATATTCTAGAAGATATCGAACGTGGTCCCTACTTTAAGAAACCCCCGATATGCCGTATCGACCAAATTCCAGACCTTATAAATAGAAAACCTAAAAACGGGTTTTTAGTGTGCTAAATCATATTTTCGATACCTAAACCATAAAAGTCGATTTTCAGAAGAGAAGAAGAGCAGAAGAGGTCGAGCAAAGTAATTAATTCCATAGGAAACAACTTGTAATCTCCTATACTCTTGTAATCGTTCAGTTTTTGGTATCATTCGTTAACTCGGTTAGTTTACCTTGGCTAAATTATTACTCTTGTATTGATTATGATGTTTGAAGGCTAATACCTTTGGGTATTAGCCATTATTATGAAGATTTGAATGTTTGGTTTTGTTTATATCGATTGCTTAATTTATCGTTGATTGCTTGTTTATGTTTATCAGTTTATACTTGTTTACGTGCTTTTGTATGCGACCTATCATTCAACTAGATCTAGTGATACAGACCAAGTAATCTAGATGTCGGGATGGCTCTCCATATAGTAATTTATACATCTAGACCAATAGGATCACGAATAATAACCTATCTTTGCCTTTAGATTGCGAGCTTAGTTGGACCGGCAGGTGACCCTTGGGATCAACGAGTACGTTCTCAATTAATTGGTAAAGACTTGGTTAGTGGACTACTAGTGTATGAATTGCCTTTAAGCAGTAAGTGGGTAAAGTCTCTATGAGCTAGGGTTTAACAAGATCACCATTGCTTTAATCCCTAAGATAGATTATAATCAGCAAATAAGGATGTTGTTGGTCCCACTTTAATAGATCGAATTCCTTAAGCTTGTTTAAGGTTTAGTTATATTAGATAAATCTAACACAACTATAGTAGAAACTTTGTGTGAATGTATTAAAGATTATGCGGAATCTAATCTTTAATATTAAGAAGAATTATCAATGAAACAGTAAACACAATGAACATATAATTCAACAAAACAAAAGCTTCAATACTAATAATACGAATACTCTCAAAGTATTAGGGTTAAAACTACCTTGAAGCTAAGACTAAGATTGATTTTGGTTTTGGTACATCAATCTCTATGCCCTAGGACCTCCTTTTATACACCAAGGAGTCCTAAACGGCTTACAATACTTTCTTAAGTAATCATAATCTTCTAAACAAATAACTTATACATATCTTTTACCAAAATATCTCATACAAATCACATAAGTAAGACAAACTAACTCAAGGCAGTAACAAACTTCTTTACTAGCACTATATAACTCCTTCAGCAGCATTAACTTTGTACTAACAATAGTAACTTTTGTACTAGCAGTAGTAACTACTTAGCAGTTTTTCTTCTAAGTCTCTAAGCAGTCTTAACTTCCACTAGCAGTAGTAACTTCCTCTAGCAGTAGTAACTTTGCTTTGGTAGTTGTAACTTCACCAGCAGTCTTAAACACTTAGAATAATTTTCATTGAAATTCTCCAGCAGCACTAACTTTGATTGAGCAGCATTAACATCTATAAGAGCAGCAGTAATACTAACAGCGTTAAGAAGGCTTTTAATCCCAACAATCCTCCCCTAAACTTGATATTTATCTCCAAAATCATCAAGTTTCTTCATTAAAAGCTCCATAATCACCAGGAGGATGCTTCCAAACACTTCATTGATTCTTAAGCTATTTTGTAATTTCACTGAAATAATCAACCCAAAGCTTCTTGTTTAACATATTTGTAATTGTAGGTGGTGTAAGGGGATATCTCTTTTCTACCAGCATGTAAATCATTCTAGATTGCAAACTCAAGCAATGCACTCTACATGAGTCAAATAGCTTCCAGCTCAAAACTTTGTACCTTTGTTGCAACTTCTAGATTTCATCTTCTACATGTGGTTCAAACATTATTTTCAAATCATTCCATAATACCAAATCTAAGTCTTCCGCTGGTCTTGTTGACTCATATTTAGCTTTTACCTGCTTGTACAGATCTTCTAAATCTTCCCTGGTAAAACTTTTAAGCATTTGATTAAAGACCCTGTACATTTGAGACTTTCCATCAGCTCTAACTATTTGATAGTAATAGCTTTTCTTTCCTTCTTTGTAGATCTTCCAGTCAATAATACTTGGAGACTTAGTAGCTAAAGGTACAGCATCAATTGCAACCTCTTCTTCACCTGAAATGACTTCCATTAAACTTTGAAGCTCTGTTGTGTCTTTATCCTCATCCACCTTCTGCTTCTTAGTACTCTCTTGTTCCAACTCTTCTCTTGCTCTCTTTGAACTACCTTCCACCAAGTCTTCTCTGAAGTCAACAAATGTATTCACCCTTTTGAAAGCTTTGTCAAACATCTTCTGAATAGAATCAAAAGATTTGTTCTTCAAGTCTTTGAGCTTCTTTCCTTCCATATTCTTCAGGTAAGTACACATAATTTTTCTTTGTTAAGTTTGGGTTGGTGGTTTGTTCCTATTCTCTTCTTCACTTTTAGTAGCAAAGTGCTTTCTTCTTTGCTCTAAGAGTTGTTGAAATAATTTTGCCTTTTCTTTAATAGACAACTCTTCTTGCTCCTCTGCTTGCAGTCTTTGAGCCAATTCATGATCAGCCTCAATCTTAGCCTGAATATCATCCCATTCTTGAGTCAAGGAAACATTGGCTTTATCCTTCTCCCTTGCAAGTCTCTCCTCTTCATCAAATTCAGCTTGTAATTTTGAAGCAATTTATTCATCAAGCCTTATTAGATCTTTCTTCTTCAAAGGCTTCTCAGGTTCTATTATTTTCTCTTTGCCTTTGTCTTGAACTTTTGCCTTTGTTGAAGCATTGGCAGCACTAACTGGTACACTTGGCTCTTCTATAACATCCCCTTTTACCTTGGGTTTTACACTTTTCAAAGCTATAAGTACTTGAGCTAAAGTAACTTCATCAACAGTTAAATTCACATCTTTAGCAGCAACTTCTTGTTCTGCAAACACCTCATCACCAGTCACAGTATCCACATCAAACATCTCATTATCAGCATCATATTGTACATTAACCAGAGTAATGTCTTCATCTTCATCAATATCAATAATCCTCCTCCCCTATTTGGATGCATCCTCGCCCAAACTTTCTTTATCACCTGAGGATTCTATCCTAACTGTAGCACCAACCTTTTTTAATCTTTTCAGCACATGAGTTATTGACCGCTTTTTCTGTTCAAGCTTCTTGACCATCCTTTTCAAGCTATCAATCTCATTCTGTTGAGTGGTCTTTGTCTTCTCCAAATCAAGAACCTTCTTTTGTAAATTGTTACATAGTTCCATCAATTCATTAAGTTTAAGTCTATCCTCATCACTTCGAAGTGTGTTACCTTTTGCGAGGAGTGAATCATTGGAAAGTTTAGATACATTCTCAAACCTAGTTTGAGCAATAGTATTTCCCATGGTTTCTTGACACCTGGGACCACCACCTGAAGTAGTTCCTAGGGAACTAGATTCATTAGGTGTTTCCTTGGATCGGGTCTTAGCTATGTTACCACTGTCCTGCTCTGCTTCTAAGCTAGAAGCAGTAGTGGCAGCCCTCACCAATCTGTCACCCAACTCCTTATGGACAGCCTCATCTGCAACAATGTATGTAGGACCACTAGGCTGAGATACCTGAGTGTCCTTTCTCTTAGGCTTCCTAGGTTTTTGAGTCTTTTTAGGTGGAAGAGATGATTGAATAAAAGTGGGTGTGTGTTGGGGATTAGTTGGCTTTGTTGAACCTTCACCCATTTAGTTTTGAGCCAGCATCGTTGGAAACAAATCTGTCACTTTTCCAGAAAAATCTTTTCCCACCCTTCTCATATTTCCAAAGATCTTCTTAGTATGAGAGGGTGCAATATAAATTCTCTTGTGACTTGGCAAGCCATCAAGTTGTTTATTCAAAAACACTTGTACAAACCTTGGATACATCAAAAATTTCCCAGACAAATTATCCAAGTTTATAACCATACTTTCAAAAATGTATTTTGAAAAGTTGAATTTCTGATTTGTAGCTAAGCAGCTAATTGCATATGCCATAGTGCTACTAAACTCATTCCATGCAGTAGTTTTTGAACTTAGGCATTGTAAAATAGTATGCATCAGAAATTTCCATTGTGGGGAAAAGAATGCCTTATAGAAAGTAAGCTTTTGTGAAATTTTCTCATACCCCATCAGTGTAAGCTGTTCAAAGATGGTAGAATTTGGTAGACAATCAACACCTTCTTCATCTTCTAGTTAAAGATCTCTTCTAACAGTAACTTCAGTAATGATAACCTTCTTGCCGTTTACTAGGGCATGTAACTGAACTTCCTCATTAATAGTTTTGGCCTTGACAGTAGACCAAAACTGTTCAATACATGAAATATATATAGTAGGATTGACAGTTAAAGTGTACTTTATAGGGTATGCATTCAGAAAATCCACAATTTGCTCAAACCCATCACTCTCTTCGGGTTTAGACAAAAATGCGACCATATTATGAGTATCTGCAAACTTTAGATTCGCCATTTATGTTGGGTATTGATAATGGATGATAAAATTGAGTTAGGGTTTGTGATGACAGAGTTTACGAAAGTATAAAATCGATTAAATGACTGATTAAAACCCTTAATCGAAGTATTTATGAAAATACCCTCAACAGTTGTAACTTTAACCCAACAATAGTAACTCAACAGTAGTAAGGGTATGCCTAGCAGCATTAACTTAGAACCAGCAGTAGTAAGTGATGCCTAGCAACATTAACTTTGAGTCACCAGTATTAACTCCAATTCTATTCCAAACAGCTTTTCCATCATCAATCTAACACTTTTCTTTGCTTTTCCTGCAAAATGTTAGTCTAAAAACCAAGAAAACACAAGCCATAGCAATTTTCACAATCATCACAGTATTAATTATACCTAACAATATTAAGTATAACTAACAGCAGTAACTCAGCAGTAATAAGTAAAACCAGCAGTACTAATTATACTTAACAGCAAAAAAAATTTAATGACATGAATAACAATTCTAATTCTTACAAAACTCTACAAAAACCATAAAGAGATAAAAGACTTTAAAGATTCATCATTCCAATACTAACAATCAAATATTGAAATCTACTTACATCAAAAGCTTTTGTAAGCAAATCTGCAACATTCTTGTCAGTATGGATTTTGACCATTTGAATCAATTTCTTTTCATTGCAATCTCTAATAAAATGATGTCTGATCTCTATATGCTTTGTTTTTGAATGAAAAACATGATTTTTAATTATGCAAATAGTACTGTTATTATCAATAAAGATCTTGGTATGCATAAAATTGTACCCATAATTAAGTAGTTGATTCTGAATCCAAAGCACTTGTCCACAGCAACTTGAAGCAGCCATATATTCAGCTTCTGTTGTGGAATTTGCAACCACTGTCTGTTTCTTGCACTGCCATGATATTAATCTACATCCAAGGAATTGACAACCTCCTGTTGTAGACTTCTTATCTAAGCTTGCTCCAGCATAATCACTATCAGTGTATGCTACCAAATCAAAAGGAGAATCTTTTGGATACCAAAGGCCCAATTTTGGTTGACCTTTTAAGTACCTAAAAATCCTTTTCATAGCATGAAGATGTGAAACCTTTGGATTGACTTGGTATCTAGCACAGGCACACACGACAAACATGAAGTCAGGTCTTGAATATATAAGATACATCAATGAACCAATCATTGGCCTATACATATGAACATCCACTTCTTTACCATCTTCATCCTTGAGCAGAGGCTTTTGAGTTTCCATTGGTGTGCTTGCAGTCTTGACTTCTGTAAACCTAAATTTCTTTAAAATTTCATCAACATATTTATCTTGACTAATAAATATGCCATCCTTCTTCTGCTTTACTTGTAATCCCAAGAAGAATGTAAGTTCTCTCATAGAACTCATCTGAAATTTCTCATGCATCAACTTCTCAAATGCAATGCATAGCTCCTTCTTTGTTGAACCAAAGATGATATCATCCACATAAACTTGGACCAACAAAATATCACCTTTGTCTTTTGATGAATAGATCTTGTCAATTTTCCCTCTTTGAAACCATTGTCCAATAGATGTTGTTGACAAGGGTTTATACCAAGCTCTGAGGAGCTTGATGTATCCTATACCGTGCTTTTTCACCTGTATTATCTATCAGTAAGTATATGATCTTCAAATCCTAGTGAGTTGACATAAATACACTCTTCTTCAATCTTTTCCCATACAGGAAAAGCACTTTTTACCATCTATTTTGATACATCCATAATAATCTTTAAATGAAGCATAGCTAAAAATAGTCTAATTGCTTCACTTCTTGTAACAGGGCAAAGATTATCATAGTCAATCCCTTCTTCTTGTGTTGTACCATTGAGCAACCAATCTTGCTTTATTTCTTAATCATAATTCCCCTTTTATCCGCTTTAGTCCTGGAAAACCCATTTAGTGCTATTGCCCTTTTTCCAATTGTACAGCACTAAGTCTAATACTTCTTGTACCTTGAATTGTAAAAGCTATTACTGTTTAGCTCTATCCTGTCTTGGATCCTTTCAATGGCATGACACTTCTTTTTGGGTTTCTTCCTGTTGATAAAAAGCATAGAAAACAGCAGTTTTGAGGTCTTTATTGGTGGTTCTTTGTAGATAGTACTAACAAACTATGTTCTCAAATTTCTTTGACATCTTTCTTGTTAGTGTAGTCGTTCGCAATCTCTCTAATCACTTGAATAGAGGATGATCTTATGAATTTCTTGTAGTTAGATCTAGGACTGACCTTAGATCTGTTGTATACAAATTGTTCATCGGCTGCCATTGAATTGTTCATGTCAGCCTCTGCACCATCATCTTCATCATCTCTTGAGAAGTTAAATATGCTATAATCTTCCAAAGCAGGCATATTTGGATCAACTGGAAGCTCAATGCTTGTTTTTGCACCAACAGCATTAACCTCATTTGTGCCAGCAACATTAATAATTGAACTAACAGTATTAACATTGTTAGTGCTGTAACATTATCTTCCTTCTCTTGATCATTACTTTCACTATCTTTTCTTGGATCTTCATCAACCTTCTTTCCATCATCACTTGAAGGTTTGGATCCATCATCATGAGAACTCTTTGGATCTTGGGAAAATGGTGGATCACCAGTCCATAATGGTAGCAAAATGTAATTTTTGACAGGTTATGTCTCCTTTCTAGCTTGACCTGCATTATCACTTGCTTTTGTATCTGCAAAACCATTAGACTGTGTACCTGTAACAATTGGCTCATAATTCATTGTTCTTGTTAGTGCATGAATATCAAATATCCAATCTGGTCCACTACCTATAGCATTAGGTGTACTCTCACTGAACCTAATATGCAAGTTTTCTTTCACTATCCTTGTTCTAATATTGAATACTCTAAAGGCTTTACTATTTAAAGAGTATCCAACAAAGAAACCTTCATCAGCCTTACCATCAAATTTTCCTAAGTGATCTATGGTATTGAGAATGGTAACAAGACACCCAAATGGTCTCATAAAACTTAAAGTTGGTGTTCTACTATGAAAAAGTTCATATGGGGTCTTGTTATGAGGTTTAACTACTAACACTCTATTTTGCACATAGCAAGCAGTATTAACTGCTTTTTACCTAAAAAGTAGTTGGTAACTTAGAATCAGCTAGCATAGTCCTAGTAGCCTCAATTAGTGTCCTATTTCTCCTCTCAGCAACTCCATTTTGTTGAGGAGTTCCTGCTACACTAAATTGTCTCAAAATACCCTTCATTTCACAAAACTGATTCATTTCTTTATTTTTGAACTCAGTCCCATTATCACATCTAATCACCTTAACCTTGTGATCTACTAGATTTTCTATCCCAGTTATAAAGGACTTAAGAATGCCATTAGTCTCATCCTTAGTAGCTAGAAAGAAAACCCATGTAAACCT
Organism: Tanacetum coccineum; assembly: GCA_026074375.1. Classification (NCBI taxonomy): domain Eukaryota; kingdom Viridiplantae; phylum Streptophyta; class Magnoliopsida; order Asterales; family Asteraceae; genus Tanacetum; species Tanacetum coccineum. Next base: position 27,351 of record BQNB010054160.1, on the reverse strand, counting down.
ACTATAATCATCTGTGACAACTAGGCAATAGATTTTCTTTATAAGGATTTTTACAAATGTTGGACCAAACAAGTCCATATGTAACAAATGTAAAGGAAGACTGATTGAGTTCTCTGTTTTGGACTTACAAGAGGCTCTATGCTACTTTCCCTTTTGACAAGCAACACAGGTTTGATTATTTTCAAAAAGTTTGGAAGGTAAACCATACCAGATTTCCCTTAACCAATTTATTCATGGTTTTCAAATTTAAGTGACCTAGCCTTCTATGCCAAAGTTTAGATTCATCAGATGTGGCTTTTGCAAAAAGGCAAGTTAAACCTCCTTTAGGAACTATGTTCTTTAAATCACCACTATACATATTGTTCTTTCTAGGAACTCTAAGTAAAACTTGACTTTCATCAATTAACTTAAAGTTTGGAGACAAAACAATACATTCAGTGTCATTAAAAAGAACACTATTCTTTTTATCACACATTTGTGAGACAGTAAAGAGATTAAACTTTAACTCTCTCACAAAATACACATTTTCAAAATCTAGATTACCAGTTTTAATGGTACTTTTTCCTGTGATTTTCCCTCCTTTGGGGTTCCCTCCAAAAGCAACATATCCTCCATCTATCTCTTCATAGTCTGTAAGATAGGACATGTTCCCTGTCATGTGCCTTGAGCATCCACTATCAATCACTCCTTGATCTTGTAAATCCATTTGTGGATTGCCCTACACATTAGATAAGAAAATCAGTTTCTTTTGGGGACCCAAGCCATCACTGACTTGGATCTGTCTTGTGCATCAACATAATCAAACCTTTTTAGGGTTATTGATACACTGTTGTGTTTAGAAACATAGTCTAAAACTTTATGCTTTGGTTTCCAAACCCAACAAGCTAAGGCCTGAACAAGATTAGAATTATTTCCCTTAATAGCATTAACTACTGCTTTTGGCCTAACAATATTAAATTGTTTACCCCTAACAGTATTAACCCTTTGATTAATATTACTGTTTTTAAATATTGTGTTCTTATGAATGAGCCCCTTAACAGTTGAATGTGTTATTTTAGAAAGATATGACATTGGTCTAGCAGCATTCACTGTTGTTTTTGAGTGAGCATCATTAACTTGTCTAACAGTATTAACCAATACTGTTGTTTTTGTAATATTTTGTCAAGCAGTAATAATTGATACTAAACCAGACTTCATTAGTACTGCTCTTGGAACCATGTTCTTTTTAGCACAAGGGTGAGTCTTTTTAGCAAAGTTTTGATGATTCACCCTTCGAGCATTGTTCCAAACAGGTTTTACCATCCTTTGATTTTGAAACTGTTTTTGATGGTAATTGCAATCAACCTGCAAATGATCAAAGCTTACACACACATAACAAGCCTTATTAAACATCTCAAAATTGCTTTCTAGTCTTTGAGACATCATATTGTTCCAATTTCTTTGATTGCCTCTTGGACTGTGAGTGTTTTGCTTATGTTTCTCAACTTGTTTAACAGTTTTCCTAGCAGTTTTATCTTGTTGCTTAGGTTTGACAAACTCTATCTTAGCAATACTAGGCTTAACTATTTTCTTCTCAGTTTTAGTTTGAGACACATTTTCTTCCTCACTATCTGACACCCAATCTTCAATAATTGGGGAATCATCAGACTTCCTAACTACCTTAGACACTTCTTCATCAGACTTTCTGTTCTCAACTACAGGCTTATTAACAAACTCATCTAAACCAGTAAAAGACAAATCAGGTGTTGGAGGCATGAAATTTCCTGTGTAGGGAGGTGGAACTGCATTATATTTTTCATAGCCTAAACCTTTCTTGCAATTATCAACAATCTGACACTCTATGAGCTTGTTTAAACTTTTAGATGCATTTTCAAATTTATCTACATTAAATTGAATGCTATCTTTTTCTTTTTGAATTTTTTCAAGCTTCTTCCTAAGCTCTCTAATAGTTATTTCTCCTACTTGAATATCCCATTTTAAGCCATTAATGTTTTCTACATAAACAGACTCATTCTTTTTATAAAATTCAAGTTTTTCTTCCACTGATTCTAAACATGTTTTATAACCTAAAACCATTAGACTAGATTTCTCTAAATCTCTTAATAGTTGATCATTTTGAGATTTAAGTAATTTAACAGTTTCCATACAAGATTTTGAACAATTTGAATCATTGGATACCTCTGAGTCAGAACTTGAAGATGAGTAAGCCATGAGTGCATAATTAGGCCCTTCCTCTGCCTGATCACTCCAGTCATATCCACCAAGACCATCACATGACACCAAAGCTGTGGAAGTAGATGTTTCCATAGGCACACTCCTTCTTGAGCTTTCTTTGTTCTTGTTGTCTTGATTTCTTGGAGCTCTGCACTCCCTAGCAAAATGTCCTCTCTTGTGGCAGTTGTAGCACTCTACTTTGGACTTATCAAAACCAATAGTCTCATTGCCATTAACAGTAAGCTTCCTTCCTGTATTCTTCAAAAACCTTCTAGCCCTCATAGTCAACATGGCCATTTGCCATCTCAAATCCATCTCTTCTATGTCATCAGGATGGATTTGTTGCAAGTCCTCATGTGCAAGTTGAGGACTATTTGGTTGACTAGCAAAGAATGAACAAATAACAGCATCACTCAAGTTATCAATATTTGTAGAGTAAGCAGTATTAACTTGAGTGCTAGCAGTAGTAACTCCATGAGCAACATTAACTGCTTCATTAGAGCTGCTAGTGTTGTTATTTGAAGAGGACACAAAAGCCATGTTTTGTGTGCTTGAACTTGAGCTAGACATCCCTTTGACTTCTGGTTCATACACCTTGAGGTTGTTATAGAGATCATCCATGCTCATTGTTTCTAACTCATCTTTATTCCTCCACACAACAGCATGTGTGTTCCACTCAGGTAACAAGCTTCTTAATAACTTTTGATTAACATATTCTTATGAAATCTTTTCATCCAAAAGCTCCAACTGACTCATAAGATTTTGAAGCCTATCAAAGGTTTGATCAAGCATCTTTGAGCTTGGAGCAGTGAAGTTTTCATATTGCTACTTTAAGAGATTTCTTTGAGTCTTTTTAGTAGCTGCATTCCCACCAAATCTCTTTTCTATAGCTTCCAGCAATAACTTAGCATCCTTTATAGAGTTAAACTTTAACTGATGTTTATTGGGAATGCCCATCATTAAAGTACTTCTAGCCTTCACTTCGAATCCTCTTTGAGCCTTATCTTCAGTAGATGTAATAGGCATCACTTTTTCAACACCTTCCATAACTGCTGTTTTTGGCAAGGTTGCACCATTCTCTATGACTTCCTACAGTGCATAGTTTATCATCTGGATGTTTTGTTCAATCCTCATCCTCTATAACTCATCCTCCATATCTTCTAGCAAAATTTCTCAAAACAATAAGCTCTGATACCACTTGTTGGTCCCACTTCAATAGATCGAATTCTTTAAGCTTGTATAAGGATTAGTTATATTAGATAAATCTAACCCAACTATAGTAGAAACTTTGTTTAAATGTATTAAAAATTATGCAGAATCTAATCATAAATATTAAGAAGAACTATCAATAAAACAGTAATTATATGAACATATAATTCAACAAACAAAAGCTCTAATATTATTAATAATACGAATAATCTCAAAGTATTAGGGTTACAAAGACCTCGAAGCTATGATAATTCTATGAATGACTCGTATCAAACTCTATGCCGTAGAACCTCCTTTTATACACCAAGGAGTCTAAAAAATTTTGTGACTCAATTCTAATGAATGTATTGAATTCTTATGACTACGGGAATCATCGTAGTTATGGATTTCCTAGTTCTAATCTAAAAATCAAAAGACAAAAAAAATATAATTATACCCAATTTTGATTAAGAACAAAATTGGATGAATTTGAAAAAGATAAGTATAGGAAATCTTACAATAGGTGTTGTTAATCGAGTTGTAGGTGATTGCCCTTTGCGAAATTGGATGAATTTTGAGTTTGGGAATTGGATTTTATGGTTTTTGAGTGTGTGTGTGTTCGTCACACAGTAGCAGGGAGAAGAGGGAGAGGATAAATGGGTGTTTGGTAATTGGTTTTGTAGAGAAAAAGGTCTGTTTGGCTTTTCAGATAGGCGGCCCCCTTAATTAATTAAGGGGCCCACCCATTTTACACGGCCGGTCCCCTTAATTTTAAGGGGGCCGCCACTTGGGGAATTTTTTTTTGAACAAGTTTTGTGAGATATTGAATATTGACAATTTTTAATTATTCATTGTTTATTAAAAAGTTTTCTTTGACTATTTCGGACGCGGATAAATCAAGTGTCAATACATGAGGTGATTTGGTGACTATACTCCTTGCGAATATGATGAATTAATTTCTTCGAGCAAAAAAATTAATTGATATGTTTTGAAACGGGAACGTGTAGATATTGTGGTAGATGAGAGATCGGAATAGAGTTGATTCTTCAACAAGGTGATTTTGATAGACGTAGTTGAGGCGAGCGTCGAGGTGGAAGGGAGTTTGTTTCATCCATAGTGGTTTAAGATTTTTCCGATGCAAAACTAATCCTACTTCTATGTTAATTATTATCCACTAACTCACTTTTCTTCGTCTACGTAAATTCGTGGACATAGAAGATTTCCATTTCATAGTGGTTCATGGATAATCCATGTGAATGATGGTTCCTAATGAACCAATTCTTTTAAAACTAGAAAGCCAACAAATGGCATTTCTAGTGACTACCATATTTCCTAATTATCATTAATACTAAGTATATCATATATCAATCTATAATTTACGTAATTAGAGAGTGAGACGTACCTTAGCCTTCAAGAGAAATTGCATAAAAATCTTCAAGGTAGCAAGCTTTAAGGATGAGGATTTATGGAAATCCTATACGAGTTCTTCAATTTGTTTGACGAAAGCCAAATGATGCTTGTAGATGATTAACCTCGGAAGATATGATCATTTAGCCATTTGGTCCCCATTGTTTCATGGGACCGAAGTTATTGTTTCCGAACATGTTTTGCATTTGATTCGAACACATGCACGGTGAACATCTTCCACATTGAGTAAAGCTCGATTGGTGTGGATGATTCCACATTGTGTGATTAGTGTTAGAGTAATTTGGTCTACCTTGGTCTCTCCTAGGTTGAGGTGTTTTGGAACGAGGATGAATTTCTTCTTTTCTTCTTGGAGGAGGTGTTTTAGACCTCATTGTGGGTTTAGTAAATCCGACTCCGGGTTTTAAGGAGGGTTTGTAAAAATGTTTTACCTCATCATCACTTGCAATAGGAATTTTAGTATTGTTTATAAGTATAAATTTTGGTTTTGAGTTTGGGTTTGATTCTATCAATTTTTCCTTCGACTCGACTTCTTGGGCTTTTACAAACTTTACTTGTTTGGTTTCGCTAGGTGACCCTTTGGTAAAATTAAAACCTAACCCGGATTTATCTTCGAAAGTTTTTTGAGAACTTATTATTTTCTTAAGTATAAACCATAAATATAATCATGCAAAACCAATTCAAATAATTAATCATACTAAACATAATCAATGCATGTTATTAAACAAGAATTTAACTAAAGTCTTCCCTGCTTTTGCAATTAAACAATTAATTCACGTAATAAAGATTTCATGCAAACCATATAAACAAGCATGCATAGATATATTAAGCTTAATAACCATGGTTTACATGCACTTAACACATGGTTAATAATTTATTTAACAATAAATAAGCAACAATACATCAAAACCGCAAATTATAAGCCACACAACATAATAAGCGTATTAAATAATGTAAAAAACATTAACCATATTTTAATTTCTAGATTTTTTTGTCATATTTAGGATTTTTTTCACTAAATAATTTCCTAAAATAGATTTACACATAAAAGGCAGGAAAATATCACAAAATATGCGTTTTATAGTCGTTTTTACCATTTTTTATGTCATTATAAAGCTATATGAACGGCTCGTGATGCCACTGCTGGAAATGGTTATCTAATAACCCTAATATTACACATAATATACTACGAGCTACGCAGCTATAATTAACATAAAACATAAACGGAAAATCGTACCACTAGCAACCAAGCTAGTGAAGAATCGAAAGCTTTTTGAGAATACACATGTGTATTAAACCATGCGAAGCCGAAACCTTTTGAGTTGCTAAAATAAACAGCCTCTACGTGTATCCACACTACACGTTAACCAATATCACCCGAATGCTAGTTCCACAAACCAACGTATGAACAATACTAGAAGTAGTCGAGCTCAAACTCCTTTCTCATAAGGGAGTTTATTTTGTCAACCACCAAAGAGAAAAGAGAAGAAGGGATGATAATAATGAGCTAGGGGATCCTCTATTTATACAAGATATAGAGCCCTCAAGTTTACCTATTCCATCGATGTGGGATAATATGGTTCTCTTCTCTTATACCCTAGGTCGGTCGAACCAACACCAAACACACCCTTGGTGTTGACGTTTTGACTTTTCTAATATTTATGTATAATTACATCTAATTACACATTAATTAAAAAGTCTTAGAGTTAATTATTCGTAAACGAACTAATTAACGACCGTTAGTATTCTATCGTTAGAATATTAATACATATAATAAAGATACATTTATATTATTATATACACTAATCGAGTATTAAAAACATGTATAATAAATATACGCTTATATTATTATACATATTCTAAAAGAGTGATATCTAAGTGTATACGTGTGTAACTCCTGTAGGCTCACGTATTCCCAGTCGTATAAATATCCATATGACATGAGCATATCCCAACACTTGTAACGGCTTTGACCTATTCAAGTGGCAGTTATAACTACATTAATGACCATGTTTAATTGATCGTGTAACCACTAAGTCCCTATAATTATGAAGGCTAATTATGTAGTGATTAATAGGCCATTAATCACACATAATTCCATTGACTAGGGTTGAGTGATCTCTACTATAAATAGAGATCATAACATCTGTATAAAGAAGATATACAGAAAACATAAACACTTGGATGCGCAAGGGTTATTGATTTGTACCTAAATTTTTGACAAATATTTGGTCTTATCCCAAGTAGATATTACTGATACCCAGGCATTAGAGTCGAATAGTTTACTTTGGAAAGTGATAACATGATTCCAAGTGATATCCGGTAACCGTACATTGGTAATTAGTTAAGCATTGATTAACTTCACCTTGTTTTGGGCTCATAACCACCAGCAATTAAAGTAAACTATTTTGTGATAATCAATGGTTGCTGCTGCTATGAAACATATGGCTTCAGACCTTTAAAGCTAGACAAGTGTAAAGGGGTGGACTTTAGAAGATGGCAAAAAAAGATGCACTTCTTGCTTTTCAGCATGAGTGTGATATATGTGCTTACTACTCCCAGTTGTGAGGATGGTGAGAATGCAACCATGGAATAGATCAAAGGAGGAACAAGTGGGAGAATGACAACTATGTTTGCAGAGGTTTAATCCTTAATGGTATGTTTGCATAAATGGTTGAGTGAATGGTTCATCTAACTCACAGAAAGGTCACTATATGTTTAATAAATCTCTTTAGGTTTCTTATGATACATATATATATATATATATATATATATATATATATATATATATATATATATATATATATATATCTAAGGCATACTTTGTGCAGGATGATGATGTTGCGTGGTAGGTTGACTCAGGAGCAACAGTTCATGCGTGTAAAGATAGATGATGGTTCAAGACTTATGAGTCACTGGATGATGGATCTATTCTTCACATTGAAAATGAGTCAACATCCTTGGTGCATGGATGTGGTTGTGTAGATCTTAGATTTAGTTCTAGAAAGATTGTTTCCTTGTTTAATGTTTTGCATGTTCTTAATATTAGGAGAATTTGGTTTCAAGTAGTATTTTGAATAATTGTGGTTATAAACAAGTGATTGAATCTAATAAATTTGTTTCATCCAAACATGGTGTGTTTATTGGTTTTGGTTATTTGAGTAATCAAATGTTTAGGCTTAATATTTTTAATGATAATATTGGTTCAGCCTTTATGTCAACCTCTAAACTGAATGATTCAATCTTATGGCATGCTAGACTAGGTCATGTCCACTTTAAGAGGATGTAAGATATGTCTAAGGCTAGGTTAATCCTATCTTTTGACATGGACATTGAAAAGTGTAAGACTTGCATGCTGAACAAAATTACTAAAAAACCATTTTAGAATGTAAAACATAAAATTAAAGTTTTTGAGATGATCCACAGTTATTTGCATGCTACTCCCTCATTAGGGAATAAGTAATACTTTGTGATGTTTATTGATGATGCTTCTAGGTTTTGTTATGTTTATTTGTTACATTCAAAAGATGAGGCATTAGATAAATTCAAAGTATTTAAAATTAAAGTTAAATTACAACAAGGGTCCATGATCAAAAAATTCAGGACTGATAGGGGAGGTGAGTACATGGATACTCTGTATTTTCAGTCTGTTGGTATTATCCATGAACAACTGCTCCCTATACTCCACAACAAAATGATATATCTAAAAGGAAAAATCTAGTACTGAAAGAAATGGTTAATTCTATGTTGTCATACTCAGGACTGGGTCGAGTTTTGGGGTGAAGCTGTGTTAACAGCTTGCTATTTTTTAATAGGTTTCCTAATAAAAGGAATAGGATAACCCTTATGAACTCTGGAATAAAAGGAAACCAAACCTAAACTACCTTAGGCTTTGGGGTTGTAGGGCAGTTGTAAGGCTCCTTGATCTAAAGTTGAAAACTTTAGGTGAAAGAGGCATTGAATGCATCTTTGTTGGATATGTTAAGCATTCCAAGGCTTTTAGGTTCTATGTTATTGAACCTAATGAATAAGTTTCAATTAACTCAATAATTGAATCAAAGGATGATATATTTGATGAGAACAGATTATCATTAGTCCTTAAACCAAGTTAGAGGTCCCTGATAAATAGAACCGAAGACATTAGTGGTTCAATGGTCCCTGAAGAGGTCACTGAAGAAGTTGTAGTTCAATAACCTGAACCTGAGCTTAGAAAAATCAAAAGGCATAGGACTCCAAAGAACTTTGGACATGAATTTCAATTATACTTAATTGAAGGAATAAGGGATGACCTCTCTGACCAACACTCCTATTACTTTAATGTTAAGGATGACCCCAAAACATACATTTGATAAAGCAATGATTAACATTGTTAGTGCTGTTAACATTATCTTCCTTCTCTTGATCATTACATTCACTATCTTTTCTTGGATCTTCATTAACCTTCTTTCCATCATCACTTGAAGGTTTGGATCCATCATCATGAGAACTCTTTGGATCTTGGGAATATGGTGGATCAACAGTCCATAATGGTAGCAAAATGTAATCGTTGACAGGTTTTGTCTCCTTTCTAGCTTGACCTGCATTATCACTTGCTTTTGTACCTGCAAAACCATTAGACTGTGTACCTGCAACAATTGGCTCATAATTCATTGTTCTTGTTAGTGCATCAATATCAAATAGCCAATCTGGTCCACTACTTACAACATTAGGTGTATTCTCACTAAACCTAATATGCAAGTTTTCTTCCACTATCCTTGTTTTACTATTAAATACACTAAAGGCTTTACTATTCAAGGAGCATCCAACAAAGAAACCTTCATCAGCCTTACCATTAAATTTGCCTTAGCGATCTATGGTATTAAGAATAGTAACAAGACACCCAAATGGTCTCATAAAACTTAAAGTTGGTGTTCTACCATGAAAAAGTTCATACGGGGTCTTGTAATGAGGCTTAACTACTAACACTCTATTATGCACATAGCAAGCAATATTAAATGCTTCTACCCAAAAAGTAGTTGGCAACTTAGAATTAGCTAGCATAGTCCTAGCAGCCTCAATTAGTGTCCTATTCCTCCTCTCAGTAACTCCATTTTGTTGAGGAGTTCTAGCTACACTAAATTGTCTCAAAATACCCTTCATCTCACAAAACTAATTCATTTCTTTGTTTTTTAATTCAGTTCCATTATCACATCTAATCACCTTAACCTTGTGATCTACTAGATTTTCTATCCTAGTTATAAAGGACTTAAGAATGCCACTAGTCTCATCCTTAGTAGCTAGAAAGAAAACCCATGTAAACCTACTGTAATCATCTGTGACAACTAGGCAATACATTTTCTTCATAAGGCTTTTTACAAATGTTGGACCAAACAAGTCCATATGCAACAAATGTAAAGGAAGACTGATTGAGTTCTCTGTTTTGGACTTACAAGAGGCTCTGTGCTGCTTTCCCTTTTGACAAGCAACACAGGTTTGATCATTTTCAAAAAGTTTGGAAGGTAAACCTCTTACAAGATTTCCCTTAACCAATTTATTCATGGTTTTAAAATTTAAGTGACCTAGCCTTCTATGCCAAAGTTTAGATTCATCAGATGTGGCTTTTGCAAAAAGGCAAGTTAAACCTCCTTTAGGAACTATGTTCTTTAAATCAACACTATACATATTGTTCTTTCTAGGAACTCTAAGTAAAACTTGACTTTCATCAATTAACTTAAAGTTTGGAGATAAAACAATACATTCAGTGTCATTAAAAAGAACACTATTCTTTTTATCACACATTTGTGAGACACTAAAGAGATTAAACTTTAACTCTCTCATAAAATACACATTTTCAAAATCTAGATTACCAGTTTTAATGGTACATTTTCTTGTGATTTTCCCTCCTTTGGGGTTCCCTCCAAAAGCAACATATCCTCCATCTATCTCTTCATAGTCTGTAAGATAGGACATATTCCCTGTCATGTGCCTTGAGCATCCACTATCAATCACTCCTTTATTCTGTAAATCCATTTGTGGATTGCCCTGCACATTAGATAGGAAAATTAGTTTCTTTTGGGGACCCAAGCCATCACTGACTTGGATCTGCCTTGTGCATCAATATAATCAAACTTTTTTAGGATGATTGATGCACTGTTGTGTTTAGAAACATGGTCTAAAACTTTATGCTTTGGTTTCCAAACCCAACAAGCTGAGGCCTGGTATGTGCTTAATTACACATACCATTTACCTAATTAAACGTGCTAAAATGACTAAAATATATCAAAAATGCATTGTATTTGTGTGTTTTGTGATTTATGATTGTGCAGGTAACGGATATTCACTAAATGACAAAAATCAAGCCAAAAGAACAAAACCGAGCACGGGAATAGAAAAAGCGCAAAAAGTCAAAGTCAAAGTCAACCAAAAAGTCAACCAAGTCAAAGTCAAAAGTCAAAGACGAAGCCAAACTGAAGAAATCTTAAATGGGCCAATCCGCACTTATCTAATTTGTTCCAAACATGTTTTACCATCCTTTGATTTTGAAACTATTTTTGATGGTAATTGCAACAACCTGGCAAATGATCGAAACATTTCCACACAAACAAGCCTTATTAAACATCTCAAAATTGTTTCCTAGTTTTTGAGATATCATATTGTTCCAATTTCTTTGATTGCCTCTTGGACTGTGGGTGTTTTGCCTATGTTTCTCAACTTGTTTAACAGTTTTCCTAGCAGTTTTCTCTTGTTGCTTAGGTTTGACAAACTCTATCTTAGCAATACTAGGCTTAACTGTTTTCTTCTCAGTTTTAGTTTGAGACACATTTTCTTCCTCACTATCTGACACCCAATCTTCAATAATTGGGGAATCATCAGACTTCCTAACTACCTTAGACACTTCTTCATCAGACTTTCTGTTCTCAACTACAGGCTTATTAACAAACTCATCTAAACCAGTAAAAGACAAATCAGGTGTTGGAGGCATGAAATTTCCTGTGTAGGGAGGTGGAACTGCATTATATTTTTCATAGCCTAAACCTTTCTTGCAATTATCAACAATCTGACACTCTATGAGCTTGTTTAAACTTTTAGATGCATTTTCAAATTTATCTACATTAAATTGAATGCTATCTTTTTCTTTTTGAATTTTTTCAAGCTTCTTCCTAAGCTCTCTAATAGTTATTTCTCCTACTTGAATATCCCATTTTAAGCCATTAATGTTTTCTACATAAACAGACTCATTCTTTTTATAAAATTCAAGTTTTTCTTCCACTGATTCTAAACCTGTTTTATAACCTAAAACCATTAAACTAGATTTCTCTAAATCTCTTAATAGTTGATCATTTTGAGATTTAAGTAATTTAACAGTTTCCATACAAGATTTTGAACAATTTGAATCATTGGATACCTCTGAGTCAGAACTTGAAGATGAGTAAGCCATGAGTGCATAATTAGGCCCTTCCTCTGCCTGATCACTCCAGTCATATCCACCAAGACCATCACATGACACCAAAGCTGTGGAAGTAGATGTTTCCACAGGCACACTCCTTCTTGAGCTTTCCTTCTTGTTGTCTTGATTTCTTGGAGCTCTGCACTCCCTAGCAAAATGTCCCCTCTTGTGGCAGTTGTAGCACTCCACTTTGGACTTATCAAAACCAATAGTCTCATTGCCATTAACAGTAAGCTTCCTTCCTGTATTCTTCAAAAACCTTCTAGCCCTCATGGTCAACATGGCCATTTGCCATCTCAAATCCATCTCTTCTATGTCATCAGGATGGATTTGTTGCAAGTCCTCATGTGCAAGTTGAGGACTATTTGGTTGACTAGCAAAGAATGAACAAATAACAGCATCACTCAAGTTATCAATATTTGTAGAGTAAGCAGTATTAACTTGAGTGCTAGCAGTAGTAACTCCATGAGCAGCAATAACTGCTTCATTAGAGCTGCTAGTGTTGTTATTAGAAGAGGACATAAAATCCATGTTCTGTGTGCTTGAACTTGAGCTAGAGATCCCTTTAACTTCTGGTTCATACACCTTGAGGTTGTTGTAGAGATCATCCATGCTCATTGTATCCAAATCAGCTTTATTCCTCCACACAACAGCATGTGTGTTCCACTCAGGTGACAAACTTCTTAATAACTTTTGATTAACATCTTCTTGTGAAAGCTTTTCACCCAAAAGCTTCAACTGGCTCACAAGCTTTTGAAGACTATCAAAAGTTTTCTGAGCTTGGAGCAGTAAAGTTTTCATATTGCTGCTTTAAGAGGTTCATTTGAGTCTTTTTAGTAGCTTCATCCCCACCAAATCTCTTTTCAATAGCTTCCAGCAATAGCTTTATAGAGTTAAACTTTAATTGATGTTCATTGGGAATACCCATCATTAAAGTACTTCTAGCCTTCACTTCTAATTTTCTCTGAGCCTTATCTTCAGCAGATGTAATAGGCATCACTGTTGTAACACCTTCCATAACTTGTATTTTTTTGGCAAGGTTGCACCATTCTCTACGACTTCCCACAGTACATAGTCTATCATCTGGATGTATTGTTCAATCCTCATCCTCTATAACTCAAACTCACCTGGTTTGAGCATGGGAACTTTGGATGCAGCCACAATATGTGCAGAATTTTGATCCATATCTTTTTAGCAATATCTTGTGTACACAAACAGATTCTTTTAGATCACATCTTCTTAACAAGCTCTGATACCACTTGTTGGTCCCACTTCAACACATCTATAGATCAAATTCCTTAAGCTTGTTTAATGTTTAGTTATATTAGATAAATCTAGCACAATTATAGTAGAAACTTTGTGTGAATGTATTAAAGATTATGCGGAATCTAATCTTTAATACACATAGCTTGTTCACTTTGACTTGTTTTGATTTGTGATCATGAGCCTAATCTTGTAGATCATCAGCCAAACTTAATCTCTCCTCATCTCGTTATCTATTGCCCTCTTGTTCACTTGTGAGAAGAATATGATAACAGAGTTTGCAGAAGCTTTGACACCTTTATGAGATCTTTCATACCTCAATACAAGTGTTAGGTCGTTTGTCTAAGCATTCGGTTGTATTACTTGACATTACTGGGAATTGGGTATCTCCATCTACATCTCCTTATTTAAATGATCCTGGTATGAATACACAGTTAGCAATAAGAGAATAATCTTGAGTTTGAAAAAAGCAGTCTAAGTGTTAATATGAAAATATTTTTAACACTTCGTAGTTTTGATTTGGTTGTCATAAAATGTTCAATAACCGTCAATTCTTATGCTGGAACAAGTTTGATTCACGTAGAATCGCACCATCGTTTCTTTCCAGTTGACACAAGTTTGATTCTTATAGAATCGCACAAGTCACCTACCTAGAGCTTGTTTGATGTAGGCTCTAGCAGGATTTCCATCTTCATAGTGAATACCTTCGTATCACTCGGATGTTCTGGCAATATCACAAGGATAATGCGTAGGACTCTTAAGATAACCTTGTTTCCACAGTGTGTGAAAGACAAGATAAATGGAAATGTGTCCTAACGAGATTAATTGATGATCTCTTGGCTCTAGACTCGAAAGTGCGCTTTGATTTTGTGATCGGAGGTTGGAGAAGTATGCCACTTTTCTATTCCGACTTACTCGGAGTGATGTGAGACAGTAGATTGCATGTTTAGTCTCCGTGACAAATGAGACAAGTTTCTTTCAAGAGAAACTCGAATGGCTGGGAAGGGTTGTGCATTGCATCACTGGGTCCATGATGTCGTCTTCAATGTCAGCAATCAACTTGTGATTCTGACAGCATATGTATTGACCCGGTTTCTGCCTTAAGTGTATGGAGGGCTTCTTTCTTTACACCCTTTATCTGTACAATTCTTTTTCATTCCTCAACCCCTTCAGTGCATACCGAGACTTCATGACTAGCACCTTGTTGGTATATCCATGTACTTGCTCCTCTCAGTCTGGCACTTATGCCCTTGTTCTCACATTGCTCTTTTTTAATCATCCCTAAGGATTCTGTACTACTAGTGGAATTGTACTTGGGTAGATCCCTCCTGGTATCTGGCAGGATCATAGGAATCGAGTACCTAACCTTACCATCCTTATAAGTTCGATAAAAGTGAATACTTTGGTCAGTTTTTTTGTTATTGTTCCCTTGCCTAAAATCACTGTTGCTAAAAACTCAATAGGTCACTTATGATATAATCATAAAGTGTTTAGTACCCGATTGTTTTTGCATTTCAGAAAAGCTCCCCCTCAACATGTGCATCGGTATTCGAAACTGTTTAGCACATGATGGTGGAGTATACACTTGAGTAATATGATCACATTACATATTTTAACTTGAGTAATATGATCACATTACATATTTTAATCACATTTTCTCCCCTTATCAAAAATTTCAAACCCTTTGACATTTTGGATATCACTTGATTTTTACTATGTATATAAAAATTGGGAGAGAAAAGTTTGCCTATTATTCACAAGCCGTGTTTGGAACATATTAATGCTCCCCCTCAATCGTTGAGGGTATGTGTTAGTGTCAGGTATGATAATTTTGAAAGATTTTTTCGTTAAACTCAAAAACCTGGTTTTTTAAGTTTAATGAAAAACTCATGAAAAATTCATAGACTGACACATAACATCTAATGTACGAGATGTATGTTTCATTACCGATGATATTGACCTTAATGCTGGAATGATACAATCATTCACTTCTCTTGATTAGACAGTAGCCAATATCTCTGAACCTTCCACTAATGAAGCAATCGAGATTTCTGAAGTTTCTTCAGATCTTTATCTTTCTACCAAATATCTCGATGAACTGTAGGTTTGTAGTGGAGGTCGTGGTGGTTGAAGTGTTGATGTTGTATCAGTGGTCTCTGTAACGCTAGAAGGAACATCAGCTGATGCAGTGAGAGCACTGGAGATTTGGTTCCTTAGCTTCTTTTGTCTCTTCAAGACCCGGTTATTCTTTCCAATCGGCACCCAAACATTAAATTTGAACAACACTCTCCCCCTCAATCGAAGACCCGTTTTCTATTGAAAGAGCTGTAGTCATTGATTGAGTGTCAAAATGTCCGGATTGATTTTCAAACAACACTTTTACCACCTGTTAACACAAATAAATTTTGAAGAATCAATTAAGAAAAATTTTTTGTTATCAATCAGGAGACTTCTCTTCCGAATTAAGAAAAATGAACTGAAAAGTACATTAATCCCAAGTTGCATGGATTAAGTAATCCATGCCGTGCAAATTTAATTACCCGTTGTTAGGAACAGATTTTTGTATGTAAGACGACAATCTTTCCTTCAAACGAGAACCGGGTTGCAATCTGAAGTAATTGCTAACCATTGTCATGAGCTCACAACTTTGAATGTTTTGTTATAGTAGCTCAAGACCGAAAAGACTTCTCTTTTCATTGCTAAGGATAAATGCACTGAAACGTGAATTTTCCTTTACGATAAGGCCCGGGTTATGCACAGAAATGTACATAAGCCATTTCTTCATCATCTGCTTCCCACTCATGAATCCTCAAGATTCTTCATTGATGAAAGGGTTCTGGATGAGCTCGGTAGATTCTCCAGGTGGACATGTTCCTTAGTAGTATGCTTCAAGCTTTCATGTACCTTAGGGTAATTAGTAGCAAGGAAGACAGCTTGCATGTGCTCAGGGTTTGGTCCAGCAAGAGCCACATGACTTTGTTTAGAGTTTGAACCAACCTGGTGTTCATCAAGTTCAATGGATCATTCCTTCAGAGCCACTCTTTTTAGAAGCATCCTAACCATCTTTGTGGATGTAGCATCCTCAGGATGTACAGAAGGTCCAGTAGTTTCATCCTGAGATGCTATAATCCACCTTTGGAATATGCATTAATCCATGGTACGTTGTTTCTTTGGCTTATGCAGTTCCAGAAGTGACTTTGCAGCTTGTACATCTGTAGCACTGCCTCTTTCCCCTTACTTCAATACTGGGAGTTTTCTGGTGGTCTATGAGTTGTGTTCACGATATAGCCACTATGTTAAATGTGGCTTGACATATGTTGAGAGACTTCTAAGTCATTTTGAGTACCTTGTTATAGATTGTACTCATAATCATCCATATGATGTTCAGGAGCCATTGAACTTCATCTTGATCAACCAGTTTGAAGGAACTCTTCTTCTTGTGAATGTTATGTCCGTTTTACCAGCTAGAGGTGACTCGAATGGGTGAGCTGAGTCTTGATGAGTGACTTGAGATTGAATTTCCTGATTGTGTTGGTTGAGTAATAGGTGATTGTTCATCTTGATCCCCCCCCCCAATGGTAGTTGGATGAAGGTGAAACCACTGGGTCAAACAGCTCTTTGAACAACAATAGCTATACCGGATCTGGGGAATCAGTTCATGGTGGAAGATTTATTTGTACTCATGTTATTAAAACAATGTATTACTACGCAGGGATCCTCCATAGTCTTTTTGGATGGTGGAAACTATGTAGTTGGGAAACTGAGATTTGCACGAGTCCTGAACTGAGTATCCAGGAAACGTCATTCAATGATGGCATAGGTCCTGTAACTGTTTTGCAACAAGAGCCATGATTGACCATTTCTAAGAACTGAACTGCTTTGCTTGTAGTGTCGGATGTTGGTGGTGAAAGTTGTTGAGAATGATCATTTCATAATGATACTCTGCTGTAATGAATGATTCTTATTGACATGGAGGAGAGGAGATACTGGTTTAGGAGATAAGAGATCGATGACTGAAGTATCAGTAAAGGAACAGATGAAGATTAACTTGTTGGATCAGGAACAAGTGACCAGGATTTCAAATTCGGTTTCCAGAGTAGTTTTTCATGGTTCATCTTTTACTTATATATTTCCTTAGGATCAGGCTTAGTTTCCTTATTATAATCCCCCAACTTATATCATCTCTGTCAAAATGTTCACTGTCAACATCAGATTCCACTCAAGAATTAGCTCTTTTCCTCATCGAGGAACCCATGGCTTTTGATCCAGATCCTTCACCTTGTGGCTCTGATGACGACTGTGGGACTCATCAGGAACCCTATAGTATGTTACCGGTTCCTTCAATTTGAGCCTCCAGTTCTAGACCTGGCCTTGTCATTTCTTGCTTTCATGAGAGCTTTCAATTATGTCAGCAGCCTCTTGTTTAGCTAGGAAGTAAAGAGTTTGAATACCCTTTGAACTTCTTGACGAATAGATGACCTCTTCTTTGACACAAATAAAGGTAAGCTCTGAAAGCAATACCAGACTGTCTTGTTTTTGTGTTGGGTCGAGGTTCAGATTCAGACTAATTCTTGCATGAGTAGGCATGAACTTCTAGTGCAATAGCTTCTTCTTTCAAATTCAGGTTACCGCGATAGATTTACCTAATCCATTGATAAGTCTGGTTTAGGGACGATGTTGTCATGCAGGAGTGATCTCTAAGTCCTTCCAAAGAAGATCAGCACTCAGAGTAAGCCAGTGCTTATTGACTTAAAAGCTAGAAACCCCAGTCTTTGCATCATGTTGTAGAGTTTCGAATAGCCGATGACTATTGTAGAAGGGACATTTGCTGATGTAGTGAATGCCCTAACAAAGATATCAACTGAAATGCGGAAGATAGGATTCATTTGCAACTTCTGTAGATCCAAGAGAAGGTTTCCCTTTCTAATATGTAACCACTCCGAGCAATGAAGGATCTGTTCATCTCTTCTTTTTCACATCTCTTTCACATTCGATCGTTTCATACACGTTGAGAGACCAAGTTTAACCGTGTTGATCACATTAGATTCACTATTCTCCCCTTCAAAAATTGCAGATGTGATTGCCATTTTTGATCTAGTGAATTAGAATACCAGCTGATCTACGTTGATCCACTTAACGACTGAATGAGCATGGAAAAAATATGAGACTTGTTGATGAGAATGATCAAGAACAAGAAGATTTCTCTTCTGTTGAAGATGAAGCGCAGTGAAGCGTACACCTTTCTTCTCTTTAAGGAACGGGGCCTGAAGAGATGCCAGCAGACGCCTTTGTGACATTTGAGAAACTAGGTTTGAACTGATTTGTTTAAACGTCTTTTGACAATGAAGACCGAAGCTTGAACTGCTGAGTTCAAACATCTTAAGACATTGAGGAAGAAGAGGCCTAAAGATTTCTCTGAACTGATTTGAGAGACGTCA
This sequence comes from Tanacetum coccineum, assembly GCA_026074375.1. NCBI lineage: Eukaryota > Viridiplantae > Streptophyta > Magnoliopsida > Asterales > Asteraceae > Tanacetum > Tanacetum coccineum. The sequence continues at coordinate 8,397 of BQNB010054160.1, read as the reverse complement.
TTTGATGATAAAACGAGGCTTTGAAATGTTTTGTCCAAAACTAATTTTCAGGCTCGGGTTCCTGAATGATGCGTATAGGAGCCATCGCCTTCCTCTAAAACGAGTTTTTGAACAGGCTGAGTCCAGATTCCAACGGGATGATCTGTACCACCTGCACTTGAAAACAGTCGAATTTGGAGGGTTTGGAATTTCGGATCCCCAATTTGTGTTGGGGTCCTGTTGGTTAGCCAAAATAGCAGTACATGTCACAGGAATCCTAGTTAAAGGGCACAGTTCTCCTAAGGCAAATTTCTTTCCTGTGGGTCTCCATTGATAACCACAATTAAGTTTTCCTGAGGTGAATTTCTTTCCTGTGGGTCTCCATTGATAACCAACATTAGCAAATAGTTTGCCCGTTGCTTTCCAAAACTTTTGGCTTTGGTCTTGTTCAAACTGTTATCAGATAGTTTGCCTTTTGGTTGCCAAATCTGTTTGGTCTTGTTCAAACTGTTATCAGACAGTTTGCCTTTTGGTCTCCAAATCTGCTTCCCTTTATTCAAGACAATTTTAACAGTGGGGGTTGCATTCATAGAATTCAAGATATTAACAACACACATTTCATGACTTGCGGAGTTTAAACATTTGTTACAAGTTTTGCACACAGATTCAGAATTCGAATTAATTACAACACGCTTAGAGCTAGCCTGAATAACCAGATTACTTTTGTCCAAACGACTATTTGTTCTAGGCATGGTCTTACTTCTTCTTGTTATTCACATCTTAGTGACAAGGATCTATCGTTCTATGTATGCTTCTAGGGATTTGATTCCGCTATGCAGAGTGGAAACTGCTTACTCCTCTGTAGAAGGAGATCACATGGACCATTAGACTGTTTGAACTTTCTGGTGAACTCATGTTTATGTGCGTTATTATTAAAGTAACTTGCTTTTTCTAGTTAAAGGGGATGGAAGGAGCTTGCCTATCTCTTTCGGTTGAATCTTTTGGGCAAGTGCCACATAACATTTCTACCAATTCCTGAGACAGCTTAGTGTATTGACAAGCATAGTTAAGTACATTATCTAGTGGTTTAACTACTCTAGCTTCCTCTACATCTCCCTTATGTTTTCTAACTCTCCTTAAGATGGTTTGATATAGGTTTTTAAGTTAAATGAGCATTCCTATTGTTCTTAAGGCGAGGAGGGATTGGTTCCACATCTATGGCATACATACCAGGAGCAAGAAAAAATCTTTTGTTTTGACTAGAAAACTTCTAGCGGCAAACTTTTCAAATTTGCCTTCTAATTGAGCCTTTAGATCCTCAATCTGTGTTAACAAGGAAGATGTCTTTTCATTAGTGGAAGCACGCGTTGATATGAATTAGACTCATCAATCCTTGTAATGGGCCTTACCTCTTCTAGTTCTACTCTAACGCATTATTTTTAGTTCAATATGCAGCAGTGACATCGTTGCATTATAAGGCTCACAGCTTTCTTTTCATTACATTAGGACTAGAACTTTCAAGTCTCTAATCACGTTGTCCTTTTCTTGAATCTGATGTTCTAGATTCTTGATCTTAAAGAATGAGTTAAAATCAGGAGCTTCCTGTGATGCTTGTGATTTTTTATTATCAAAACTTTCTTGAAGATGTTGATACTTTAATTGCAAATTTATGTTTTCCCTTTCAAGTTTTGAAATATGTTTTAACTCATCATGAACTTTAGACATGTCAGCTTCAAGATCTAGACAACGTGATTTTTCCACATCATACAGCAGTTGAGTCGACAAGCAATTAACAATCTAGATTTCTTTTTCAATGAGGAAGGTTTTTCTTTTCAAATTTCAGCACTTGCTTGTCTTACTGTATTCTTTGTCCACTTCGTTATTCATTTGATCAAAAATTTCTTCCATTTTCTTTAACTTCTTTAAAGACGGGCTCTTTTGAAACTCCAACAATGTGTGCTTTAAGAGTTTTGAAATATGGAATACTTTCAGTGAAGGTAACATCTTTTTTGTTTGCTCAAAACATCTTTCCCCCTCTGTAATGACATGATGGTGTTGATTCTAGTTTTGCAAGTTTTGTCAAATTCCGTAAAAAGTTGTGTGAGTACATAAAGGTTAATTTTCACCTGACTTTTAGTTGGAAGAATTCTGGGGACAAGCTTGACAGGAGTATTGGGTGGATACACTGTCAATGCTGAAATTGGTTTTGGAGCTAAGGTCTCAGCCTTTTTCCTGTTGTTGTTATCTATGGACCAAAATATCTGTTCTGGGGTCAGATTTCTTTGTGGAGCAAAGGTTGCAAGAAGGTTCTCCTTCGAGTAATCTGGGGGGGCAATCCTAACTTTATTTTCCACACATAGAGGGCTTTTCATTTTCTCAAGCATTCTTTTCCTAGTTATCTCAGATATCTCACGAGTATCCTCTGAGTCATGTACAACAGGGCGTGCATGATTGGACATGACTAATACATGACCATTATAGAGGGCTGGTTGAACTTGCTTCGCACGAGTGAGACATAAGGGATTTTTGTAGCCTATCGCTACCTTGTTCTTTTCATCATAAAACGATTTTGGTTTACATATCATGTGAACCGTTTGTATAGATTGATCTTGTTTGTATAATCTATCTTCAACCTTTTCTTTTAGCCTTTTAATGTCTAAAAACTCTTCAAGGAATTTGTCTTCTTTTTGTTTAAAATCCTTTTTCAACATGATCGCTTCTTCCCTCACTCTCTTATGATGGTTAAGAGTAGAACGAAGTTGCAATTGTGCAGAATGAAGTTCCGATTTTAAAGAAGTTTCTTTTCGATTTCGGTCAGAGATAATTATTCTCATTTGTTCATCAATCTTTCGTTCTCTATCAGCCTTCTTTTATTTCTCTTTTAATTCAAACTTAGACCGTTGTTCTTACACCCGACAATTCTTTATATCTAGCATGTTCAGAGTCAATTGTGGTCATTAACTACTTTAACCTGCTTACTTGTTGACATACTTGGACACCCTGTTCATGCATTTCATCCGAGAATTGACTATCAATGAATCATTTCGTTTACAGAAAGATACTTTACCGTTGTACACATGTTCTTCGTTGGTCTTCCACATACTGTTCGATTTTCTCTTTTCATACGGAATAATATTACTATCACTCGTATAGTCAGCATCAGAGTCAACAACGTAGTTGTGTTGTACATCGCTTTGCATCTCGTGTACTTCTGATACTCATCCATTTGATCTTACAATGGTATTCATGATCTTGTACCTCAACGGAGTATTATTCGAGTCATATGGATTGCCCAGTACTTCATCGTAGATGGATCTTTAGATGAAAGAATTTAACATGAACACTGTCTGTGTGTGGTGGGAGCCTCATCAACTCAGAGGTCGAATGCATCGCATTGATCAGCTTCAAAGATATCGTCATCAAAATTGGTGACCTGTTCTCCTGTAAGAAACAACAACTGCTCTTCATCCAGTACAGCACCATTCTCATGAGCATTCATGAGCAGCATCTTGTCTTTGAAGTAGTCTGAATCCTGAGGACGCTTTGGTTGTGGACATTCTCGTGCTATGTGCCCGACCGATTCCTTTGCAGTAGTTGTAAACATAATTGGGTTTAGCTTGACCAGGATTCATGTTTCCAACTCTGTTCTGACCTCCAACATTCCCAGCTACAACATTTCCTCTTGCATTGTTCCTCTGAAATGGTCTTCTTGTTTATTCACATTGTTATCTATCACGAACATCCTGAACAACAACTCTGTCATCTTGAACTGTAGCTTTGTTCCTTGCATTAGAAGACGTTCTGAGAAGGGCAAGTGTGTTGGTTAGGCTTTCAATCAAGTTATCCGTTGAAGTGCTTCCTGTGTCCATTTGACAGTTATCAACAAGTGATGGTTGATTTGAGAATTGTGGAGACTCATATGATTGTGTTGGATACGTCTGATTTGATGCATTAGACACTAGTGCCAAGGGGTCATCAGTAGGTTGAATGAACCTTTCCATCATCATTCTGTTCTCATTTGCATGTACCTCATGTTGCTTCAAGTAGGCATACAACTGATCAAAGTTAGACTCTTTCAAACCTCGGTTTAGTCATTTTTTTCTCTTCTTTCTTTTTTTTTTTTCGGTTTAGTTTGACTTCAGTAATGAATCTACTCCATTCAGGTAACATGTTGTTCACAAACTTAGAGTTAAGCTGCATTCTGGACATGGTCATCTTGATGTTTCTCATGTCGTTAATGAGCTTCGAAAACCTAACATAGTAAACATGAATGGTCTCTCCTTTGATTTGACAGAAGCGTTCAAATTCATCGTATAATTGTGATTCCCTGTCATTCTTTGTTAACTCAGAACCTTCAAAGAATCATCTTTACATTGTCCCAATGTCTTTGGCGTCAGTGTAATGGTTGATGAGTGTGTAGATGTCTTTTGGTAATTACTGAAGCAATATTTCGTAGATCACCCCCCCCCATATTCGAATGACGAGCTTTATACTTTCATTTCCTTCAGAAGAAAGGTCTGTAAAGACTCTCTGCAGTTCTGGACTAGTGAAGTGCACCTCAGTTCTTCTGGAGTTTTCAGCAGGAGTTTGTATGAACGTTCCCATTTGAAATGGACCTTCAGTAATCGATTTCATAATGTTCTCTCCATTATCTTTTCCCAGACAATACAGACGAATGCGTTGTTGCCAAGATTCAAAGTCTGTTCTGTCAAGCATTGGTGGGCGTGCATCGGAACCGGCATACCAAATATCTTCTGACATTTTAGACATCTTGATGTATTGGTTATGAATGCAATTAACGTTCACGGGATTTTACAAGTCTAAGATTTAAACCGATAAGAAGTTTACCGGGATTTTACAAAATCAATAGAAAAACCGTAAATGAATAATTGGTTGTGATATTTGGTTTGTTGATTTGTTTGAAATTTAACGCAGTTGGATAATAAATTTTTTTTTTTACCCTATTACCAAAATCTAAATTTGGTGTAAAAATGAGCTAAAAAGGCTAAAGAAAAAAATTATATTTTACTTAATTTTTCCCGCCAAAAAGTGTCGCTAAAAAGGTGTCGACCGAAATAATTTTTACCCTATTACCAAAATTTGAATTTGATGTAAAAATAAGTTAAAAAGGCTATAGAAAAAAGATTACAAATTTTTTTTTTAAATCAAACCGCTGCGTATATGTTTCTATCAACCCGCCGCTTTGAAATCAACCAAACCGCCTCCTATTGATTGAGCAAACCGCTGCCTAGTCTCGTTAACTAGTCGTTTTAGCAACTCTGCCGTTTAGCAAACCGCCGTTTAGCAAACCGCCGTTTAGCAAACCGCCGTTTAGCAAACGCCGTTTTTGCAACCGCCGTTTAGACCCTCCCCCCCTGCCCCAACTCAGTCCACACCCCCTCAACCCCCCCCCCCCCCCCCCCCCCCCCGCCCCCAAATAACCGGTTTTAGCACTCGTATGCCAATATAACTAAGCAACTCGCCGATGAGCAACTCGTACTTCTGTGTAAACCGCCTTGGTGAACAAGCAACTCGCCACCAAAATTTAAACCAACCCGTCCGAGAGAATATAAATTATTAAAATTAAGCAACCCGCCTTTTGACTTTTGGGCAACTCGCCTTTGACTTTTTTCTAAAATTTCCGGCTTTTGTCCCAACCTTGTCAACTCGCGTGAAGAACAATAATAAATTAGCAAACCTCCGCGAAGAAACACTTGGAGAATTAACCAAAATCAAGCCATATGATCTTTCCAGACCACCGATACTTGTTACAACATACAATATTAAGTGTGTATATGACAATTAAACACACCTTAACTCGTATTTCTTTGAGAATCGTCCAATATGAAGCAACCCTCCACGAAGAACACTAAGCTTTAAAAGCTTATAACTGAACTAGGAAGCTTGTATTAGCCACGAAAATTTGTAACATCTAAACCTTTTGTTGGTTGTAGAACAAGTAGAGAGCAAAAGGATTAACAAACAATATAGCCAAAATCAAAAGTGAGCCGTGGTTTTTTTTCCTTCAAAATGAGCCACGAAATTTTGATTCTTTTAACCACACAAATCAATCACGAATCCAACTAGGCTCTGATACCAATTGTAGGATCGTTTAAATCATAACACGGATGATGATTGAGTGGTTTAGCTTGTTTCTTAGTGAGAGAAACACAAAGAGACGAGATTATAGAGAGGACGAGTGAGTGTTATGTGTTTCTATGAAATGATAAATGACTAGCTTGCTCTTCAAAGTTGAAGAGGGCTTTATATAGTTCTTACAAATTACGGGTATTAGTACCCGACTTTAATAAACGAAAAAAATCTGTTCTATTAACTATGAATCACCGAACAGTATAAACAATAAATATACGGGGTGAACGTAGGCTTTTACTCTTATCTTAATACTTCGAAGCCTTCTAATTCCTTTGTCTCTGAGCCTTTATCTTCAGTAGATGTAATAGGATATTCACTGTTTGTAACACCTTCAATATACTTGGTATTTTTTGGCAAGGTTGCACCTTCTCTTCGAACTTCCACACAGTACTTAGTCTAGCATCTGGAATGTATTGTTCAATCCTCATCCTCCTATAATCTCAAACTCAACCTTAGTTTTCGTAGCATGGGAAACTTTGGATGCTAGCCACAATAATGTGCAGATTTTGATCCTATCTTCTTTGCATATATCTTGTGTACATACAAACAGATTCTTTTAGATCACATCTCTTAACAGCTCTAGATACAACTTGTTGGTCCCATTCATCACAGCTTAGATCAAATTCCTTTAAGCTTGTTTATTGTTTAGTCTATATTAGTTAAATCTTACAAATTTTAGTTGTTAATTTGTGTGTATGTTATTATAGTTATGCGGATCTAATTTTTTAATAAGAGATTTTTCTAATGGAGAATAAAATAACATATGGTTAACATATAATTTTTTTTTTCAAACAATAAACATTAAAGCTCCAATAGTAGTTAGAAATTATACGATTATATCGCTTAGGTATTAGGGGTACATAATGACCTTAAAGCTATGAACTATACGACTTTGTATATTTTTCTGTATATGATTGTTATATCAAACTCTATGCCTTAGGACCTCCTTTTATACACCAAGGAGTTCTAAACGGCTTACAATACTTTCCTAAGTAATCATAATCTTCTAAACAAATAACTTATACATATCTTTTACCAAAATATCTCATACAAATCACATAAGCAGTACTAACTAACTCAGCAGTACTAACTTCTTCACTAGCAGCATTAACTCCTTCAGCAATAGTAACTTTATACTAGCAGTAGTAACTTTTGTACTAGCAGTACTAACTACTTAGCAGTTTTTCTTCTAAGTCTCTGAGCAGTCTTAACTTCCACTAACAGTAGTAACTTCCTCTAGCAGTCTTAACTTTAAGCAGTCGTTGTACTAGCAGTAGTAACTTTACACTAATAGTTGTAACTTCACCAACAGTCTTAAACACTTAGAATAATTTTCATTGAAATTCTCCAGCAGCACTAACTTTGACTGAGCAGTATTAACATCAATAAGAAAAGTAGTAATTCCAAACAGCATCAAGAAGACTTTTAATCCTAACACACACTACTACTTTAATCAGGATATCTTAGAGGTTGTGCGATCTCAAGATAAGTAAGTAACACACATAAGAATCAAACTTCAAATTATTGATTTTTAGAGGCAATTTTTGTCGTATGGGTTGGGTATTTGCATGTGAATTTGAAATTAGGTACATTAAAAAGCACAAGTCAATGTAAATACCGCCTCGAAGATCCAGTATAGAAAGGTTGGGGAACAAATATTCCTTGGCATTGTTGCTTCAACAAAATCCAGACACCTACCGATTTAGCTCCTATTAGTATCGCAAGTCAATGAGTCCTTCAATTTATGCCGTGCTTATTTTCCTATCTGACTATTTAGTTCAAAAATATTGGTAATGGTTGCCATTGTCTTTTAGACATTACTCAGGTTTGTTTATGGTTACACGGTGTCAGGTTCAGTTGTGAAGCAACAATAACCAGTGTTAATATAATAAGGGAGTGGTATTATATATCACGCACCGAGTGTACCAAAAAGGTAAAGGAGAATGGTGGAGTGTGAGAGTGCGTGGATCACGGGCCTCAACCAAAACCTACCTACAGGTAACCTGCTAATAAATCTCATGACATGTAGGATGAAAAAAAACAACGTTGTCATCTTGAATTTTGCTGCTAAATATGCTGGTATGGTTTCATTTCAATACCTCTAGCAAAATAGAAGTATTTGATTTCACCCTTGATGATGTGTTAGATGAACCTGTCAGTGTTGGTGGTAAAATTGAACTGGTAACATGTTTTACAGGTTCGTATGCTTATGTTCGTGTTTGCGGATTTAAAAGAAATGCAAGTATTTCATATTTATTATTATGT
>BQNB010054159.1:0-39665 GCA_026074375.1 Tanacetum coccineum | reverse complement strand
GCTAATGTAGCAAAATGGTTAAGGCTTATATGTTGTGTGTGGGAGGTCGTGGGTTCGAGTGTGGGCAAACCCTTTTTGCTATTTTTTATTTTTTTTTACTTTTAAAAAAAAACTAAATACTAGGACTTAAAAATGACACTAAAATAAGCAACTTTAATAAATGGTACTTAAGCTAAAACTAAGTAATAAGCTCAAAAACAGCTTATCAATAAGCTGTTACAGAAAGTAGGGGTTTGGGCTTATTCTCACTTAGACAGCCATATCAAGCTCAAATAAGGCTCAATTTTAAAAGTAAAAGAAGTTCCTAAGAGCTTATGAAATGCTTAATCTATAAATGAAAAGAAATAAGAGCTTAAACTACTTTTAAACTACTGAAATTAATCATGAACTAAACAAACTCAGAAAACAAAAACAATAAGTAAAAATCTAAATAAGCTAACATACTCAAAAAGAAAATCTAGACTTTAAGCTACTGAAAACTTATAAAACTGATTATTATCTATCTATTTAAGCTATAAATTCTACCACCTTAAGCTAGGATTCAAAATTTAATAAGCTAAATTTCTAACCTACTATTTTGGTTTTTTCAGAATTTTTGGCTTTTTGACAACTAATTTAAAGCTAGGAAATAAGCTACAAATTGGAAATAAAATATTGATCTAACTTAAGCTATTAGGAAACTAATCTATAACCTAAGCTAAGTCCTAAACTCCTAAAGACTCTAGCTAAATTTTGATTTTAAAAAAAAGTTCAGCAGTACCTTCACTAAGGTACTGCTGATGCATTTGACACTTAATCACAAAGAGCTAATACAGCTACAAGCAAGGATCTCACTTACACTAAACACACTCAAATGAGTGTTTTAAGCTTAGGTATGAGCTTACACAAGCCTAAAGTCACTAGAACCTAAATAAGCCAACTAAGTTTAAGCCTAAAAAGTGTCCTGGTGCTGGCAGATCTTTATAAGTCATAAATTTTTTTGAAAACACAAACTAAATTTTGAAACCTTTTTAAAAACTTGTTATAAAATAAAACTCAGCTGACCAAAGTGAATTGCCCAAATTTGATTGACTTTTTGTGGTCAAATGAGCTTAAACCAAACACCCCTTTAAGCATATAGACAGATTTGATAAAGCTTTTTAAAATGAAATCTACCTATTAGAAACTTAATACCAGATAACCTAGAGCTTATAACTACTTGATTAAACACAATTTAACTACTGATTAAGCCAAAATCCTAAGATCTATAACTATTAACTAATATTTTTGGTTTTTTAAGCTTTTATGACAGAAATTGAAACTATGAAGATCTAAGTACTTAAACTAAAGATAGATGATGAGACATAGATAATAAGCACAAATAAACACTAATGAACACAAATAAGCAGATATCTTAAGCTAATAAGCAATTAAGAGTATATTAGGACTAGTTAAGCTAAATTATGAAAATTCAAAGAAAATTTTAAAAGGAAACTTACATTGACTTCTAGCTAAACAAGAAGTTCCAATTATGGCAGCTACAAGCTCCCTAGCTTATTAATAAGCTAGGGTAAAGTCCATTTGGTCTTCCATTGCAACCAACTTCCAACTGCTTTCCATAATCCATATGCAAAGGTAATATATATAAATTTTAAGCTGGTTAATTGGTTTAGAGTAGGATTAGACAGTTTAAAAACTCAAATTCAAGCTTAGAGACTTGAATGAGCTATAAGAGCTTATTAGCTTGTTGAAGTTTTAGCTTAATATCTTGTAGGAAAATGAAAGCTTATTAATATTGAACAAAAAGAGCTTAAAATAGATTAAAAACTACTGAATTCATTAATAGAAAACTTGATTACAATATTAAAAAGGAAATTACAAGATTTAAAGTAAAATTAAGCTAAAAACTACTCCTAAAAGCTACGTGTGTGTGTGAAGAGTGAGGCCTTTTTATAGCCTGCCTTGGATCCTTCTAGCCTCTTGAGTCTCTTTCCAAGCTTTCAATCCGTACCCTTCATTTTCATTCATTATTGATTTCTTTCTTGAGCCGTTGGATCTCATTGTGGACACCTGAGGATTGCCAAGCTGTCATTCTATGATTGTGACAGCTTGTGCTAGTTCTGTGAGAGGATCTAGTGCAAAAACCACACCCCTTTGTGATTCTTCCATTGATGACGTGTGATCCATACTTGAGTGATTAGTGAGAGCCCTTTGTGATTACTTTTCTAACCCTGCCATCATGTATACGACCCCATGAATTGTCCAATTAAGCCCTCAATTTCCATTTGCCCTCTGTTTTCACCATGGTTAAATGTGGAAGAGATGATGAATAGTAAAAAGGATTCGCGCGTTTTTTTTATAACTGAAAACGGGTAAAAATGGTTTAAACTTTGGCCTTATGTCATTTTTAGTCCCTTTCTTTTGTTTTCTCATTTCTAGTTATAAAACAGTTTGGGAAATTGCAAAACTGGCCCTTGTGGTTAGTATAAAAGGGAAGTGGGCTAGGTTTTGGGCTTAATGGATGGGCTTTTGGGCTTTTTGGTATCCGGGTGTAGTATCAAAGGGTTTTTCAGGCCCAATAAGCTTTTTGAGGCCCAATAAGGGATGAGGGACTATATTTGAATATTTATGAGAGCTGAGGGACAAAAGTGAAATCTTTTTGGGATTTGTCTTTTATTAGCTGACTTTGTTTGACCACTTTGACTGGATTTGACTGCGGGTTTGACTTTTCTGGCTTCGGCTTTGAATCCTTGGCTTCTTTTTGTACTCTTCTGATTCTCGTGTCCGTGCTTGCCCGTTTTTGACTGTTTTCTTGTGATTTTTGATGTATCCGTACCTGCACACACAAAACACAAATACAAGCATATTTTTGCCATTTTTGGTCTGTTTTGGGTTTAATTGGGTTATTTTAGGTACAAATGGATATGTGTATTCTACACTTATCAAAATTCCCCAAACTAAACCATTGTGTGTCCTCACGCAATATCACATGCCTTATAACCAAATACCTCGAAAATTCCCCAAACTAAACCTTTGAAAAGTAGCAAAGATTTTTGTTGAGAGAGTTAAGAGATCACAAGTTATAAAACACCCGATTTCCCATTTTCAAAGATTTTTGTCCACTTGTCACATACAAATGATGTTATTCAACAAAGGCGGGTTTATTCTTTCAACCATGTCGTCAACTAGTCCACAAGCCATAAATCCTGCAGTTGCTGATTTGTTTTCTTTAGAATTTGATGCTCTTAAAAAGGAAGTTTTCTTGCTAAAGAAATGCAAAGATGATGAGTTTGATGAATTGACAAAAAGATTTTCAAAATTAGAGACCTCTCAATCTTTTGTGATGTTTCATAAACTTACTTTAAAACCGATGTCGTGTACCGGATCATGAAATCAACAATCTGTAAAAAACCCAAAAAAAAAAGTCTGAAGATATGCCAAACTTTTATTCCAATCATAATGATACATCAAATCATATTGGTGGGTTGTCTACTGAGGCAAAGGTTAGTATTAATTTCTGTAAAAAATTTAAAATAGAATTTTACAATGAAATGGTTAAGTGGAAAATATAAAATTATTTTATATTTTTAAAATAGAACTTTTACTGATTTTATTTTATAGCATCCTTCATCCTCTTCTTCTCATCCCGGAAATGACAAAGATGCGTCTCATTTAGACGATCTCATGGAAATAGATGGTGAAAATGTAAAGGGTGGTTATACTAATTCTCAGGATCATTTGCACCTTCTTATCAAAGCTTTAGAGTCTAAAACAGAAAATCCTTCTCTTGATGTGGTGGTACCTCCTAAAGTTGATGATTTTAATTTACGTACCATTAAACCCAATGATGCCTATGATGTAGTTGAGGTATGTACATATTTTGAATATTTGATAAATTCTTAGTACAACAAAAATACTGTTACTGACCTTTTGGTGATATTTAAATTATGTTAGGTGGATAATTATGAGGATGACTACATGTTAATGTTGAACGATGAAGAGAAACCAATTAAATCATCTTTAAATGATATGTAGTTAGAACAAGAACCAGATAAATTTGCTGTCAAACAGGGGATTTTAGAACAACAACCAAATGCTCCTAAAGGAAAAACAACTGTTTTTAAAGAAACTGTTGGGGTTAAAGTTGAAGAGAAATATGGATTAAGGAGAGGTGTAGGTCCCCTTAAAGTCAAGAAGAAGAATTGCCAACGAGCTTTAAGACCATACTATCTTTTGAGGTTTGCTAAAGATAGAAAGAAGAAGTTGGCTATGGCTCTCAAACCACCATTTGGTCAACAATCAGCTACAACTCCAGTTCCCAAAAAAAAGAAAATCCAGGATTATGAAAACAAAAGTTATTGTGCCGCCTTTCGGTTTAGAGGTACAATACTAGTTTTTATCAAATGTAATTCAATATCGTATGTTTTAGTATATTCATCGTATGTCCAATTGATTACAGGATATCACAGGACAGCCACGAATTTGGTCAATCAATGACATAATGACACATGAACCTTTTGTAGAGGTTTGCCTCAAATTCTGAGTTATTTTTAAAATTCTAAATTATGTTTTAATTATAATCCAATTTATTTTTTAAAAATAGAATATGTCAAGACCAAATGATTGCAAAAGTGACCAGGTAAGAGTTCCTGAACATATGTATGAGTTTATAACCAACAAGGATCTGCCAGAGTATCGGTTTCCTTGGGGCAAACAAGAAATTGTTATAGGTCATTCTTTTTGGTTATCTTTGTCCTGTCTTAACACTGGTAAAGCTGGCTGGTTGAATGACCATGTAAGTACCTACATATTGCATAATTTCAAATTATCATAATTCATTTGAATCCTTATATATATTTTTATTTCCCTTTACAGAACATTGATTTATGGATTGATCAAATGTGATTTTAAGACCACCCGAGGCTGATTGGGCTATTGTAAGCCCTCATTTCTCAACATGCATCTTATCTGGAATGATGTCCGACTATTTTTCAAATGACCATATGTATCCTCTGCCCTGGCAAGCTGTTGAGAAGGTTTGTTCGGCCCAAACTTGAAATTATTTAAAATTAAAGTCTTTGTTAATGTGTTATTAATTGTTCCTTAATTAAAAATTAGGTCTATTTCCTGGTTAATGAACCCAAAACACATTGGTGTCTTACTGAGCTTGAAATATGTACTGGAGCTGTTACTTTTTATGATTCTCTTGGTTGGGTGGGTGGATCTAAAAGACGTTGGTGGAGACGAATGAAGAAATTATTGCCAGAGAAGCTTAGTGTTTATCTAGTCATGCATGATATATTTCAGAGCAAAGGCATATCAGCTGACGACTATAAGATCACATACAAGTATGCCGATGCTCCATTTCAAGCATCGTTATTTGGCGACTATGGGATATGGGTCTGTATATTTATATACATAATGTGTCGTAACCTATCATTGACAGTTGATGACCCTCTTGAAACATCCTTAGCCTACCATGAAAGGATGCTTGAATACTTTTGGAGCCACAAGATTCTAGTTGAAAGAACTTCATCAGTTGTTTAAGGTACATACAAAAGAAGAATTCTCTTCACTTTATTTATATGATATATGTGTTACATACATATATTCATGACCAGTCCCCTAGATAGGCCATCTATTTAAAGCCATAGTTATATTTTTTACTTGATTAATATCAAGTACACTAAGGTACATCCAAAGATAGTTCTTTAGTTGAGTAGGTGTATTGTCATTAATGCTCAAGCTATATCTTCTTTTTCACTAACACTAATCACAGTAAAACCTACATACTTTACCCAAATACATCCTTTAGCTAAATAATAAAAAAAGATTCAAAAATGTCAGACTTCATACCCTTTGATATACAAATGGATATCATGAATAGACTTCCAGTAAAGTCTTTACTACAGTTTCGAACTGTTTCCAAACAATGGAAGTCTTGCATAGACTTGATCAACTTTCAGAATACATACGGTGTTCGTAGCAGTAACTATTGTTGTATGATCTTAAGGTATAATCAGGCTCTTCCAACTTACATGTTAGCCCTTTATCAAAATCTAACATACTCCCCGTTAGTGACAACTCTCAATAATTCAAATTTGTTGCCAATTGGCACTTGTCACGGGATATGGTGTTTTTCATATGGTACCCCTGGTATCATGGCTACTCTATGGAACCCATCAATTAAAAGATCTATTAATATTTTAGTCCCTGCCTTCACTAGTCAACCAAAGACTGATAAAATCCTTTTAGGTTTTGGTGTCCGTCCAGATACTTTAGACCCAACCATTATAAAGGTTTCATACCCTCGCGGCGGACAGGGAAGTTGGTATGTGTCTGTGTTTACTTTGAGCTCTATGGACTGGAATAAACTAGAGAATGACCGTTTGCCCAGGGAATCTATCAGATTCAAACGGTCATCGCAAGCGGTTGTAGGTCGCTTACTCTTTTGGGCAGGTCATGAAAGGTTTGTTAATGATGATGGTGTAATGTTCAAAAAACACCTACTTGTTTCATTTGATTTGATTGGCCATTATTTTCAAGTCCACGACATAAATGCCATTTTTAGAGACGGCCTAACAGTCCTAATGTGTATTTCAAGTCTTGGAAACTCTTTGATAGTATCTGGAAGCACGGATGAAACATAATTCTATCTTTTTTGTGGTTGGTCTTTATTGGTTGATGTTACATCTGCAACATCGTTTACCTTACTTTTTTCCATTCCCACCCCTAGTTATGTTAAGTTACTTGGTTTTAGTAATGATGAAATACCGTTACTAATAGTTGAAGTACCAGGCCCCCAACAACTTGCCAATTCTGTATAATTTTTCAATCTAGTTACACAATCATTTCAGAACCTCGATATCTAAGGAGTTGCTGGTTCTTTCTACATTGGACCATACAAAGAATCACTAATTCTTCTACCTTACCCAGATCGTGCAGTATATTATATGTTCTTGGCATAGTGTTTGTATGACGGTAAGTTTATGTAGAAGTTGTTTTTTGTTCTACAATGTATCAGTTTCATTTAATATGAACCTTGTTAATTTGTTTTGTCACGCCTTGTTTTATCTGAACCTTATTATTTGAACCATGTTGTATTGTGCAGGCTAAGGTTGATGGACTTCTGGGGATAAAAAGGTGTCTTATGAATGTGGTGGATGGTATTAGTATTTGTTAGTTTCAGTTTCCTAATTTTGTTGTCCTAGTTAAAAACATGTGGTATTTTATGGTAGTTCATCTGTAAAAAACAAGGACGTATTATTTTGTATGCTAAAACAATTATGTTATGTTAGCATTTTCGAACCAAACAATCCCCTAGCATATTTGTTCAACGGTGGAAGATTCACAATGTCCAAATTAACAGCATAAGTGACATTCTCTCACTTGTAAACCGTGCAAGCTTCTAGCCTAATCTCACAAACATGTATGAGGCTGTGATTCTTTTCACCATGTTGAATTTTAGTTGGTTTGATTGGCTTCTTTAAACCTTTTATCGCTCTTTCCATTTCTTTGTAATTGTGTTTGCTTATATTATTGTTGTGCTTTTCCCAAAAAATATTCTACATTTACACACCATTGACAAAGAAATAAAACTTTTAATTTTACAATTAATATTTGTACTTATAAAAGTACAATTGGTTGTTTAGTAGGTGTATGTGTTTATGAGAAAAGTAAAAATTGCAGGGCGACTTGTAGTTGAGGAGATAGGGCGACTAGTAGGTGTGGGTATTTATGGCAAAAGTTTGTATATGTATTTAATTTGATCATTGGATATAGGCATTACATGTAAAACACAACTTAATGAGCTCTCCTTCTTCCTCAAAATTCAAGGTTATTTTGGTTTTTGAAGAAATCAAATGTGGTGTATTACTCCCAAAGAATATAAGTTACTCAAACTTTGTGCGTTACGTACGAAAAAAGTTCAATGTTGAGGATGACAAACAAATGTTGTTATCTTACAACAGTGGTTCAAACTCAATCAACATAATCGACGACTATGATGTAGATTGTTTCTTGAAGGAAGTTTTAAAATCAGGTGATATAGTTAAGAGTGTTTTCATTAAATCCATTGATAAAACCGTTGAGGTAACTCGTTCTTCATCTTCTAAACCCTTGGATATTGATCTTAATATCCCTTTGTTTGATGAACACGTTACTCATCAATGGAAGAAAAACACACTAACCTGTATTCCAACCACCCCACATGCACCTATTCTTGGTCTTAAAACTATCACTACAAGTAAACATGGTGTTAAGTTAGCTAAACATAAGATATTTGATGATAAGGAAGCCTGTATGTATGAGATAGGATTAAAATGTTTAACTGAAGGATATGAATATAAGGTTGTTAGATCTTGCCCAAATAGATACGCGGTAGAATGTGTCCACCTTGAATGTTATTGGTACATATTCACTCGTAGGATTAAGAATGATAATGGGTTTAAAATTACTTACATTAACGACAATCATACATGTCCTAAAACCCAGTTCTATCCAAATCATCGTAACGCTACATCACAACTGTTGTGTCAATTGATAATGCCGAAATTCAGGGATGTTACAAGGGTATATAGACCAAAGAATATTATCAATGATCTGAATATAGAGTATAATTTTGACGTTTCATACAAACGAGCTTGGAAGGCGAAACAGTTAGCATTGGAGTCCAATCAAGGCTGCCATGTCGCCTCATTTGCTCAGCTACCTTATTATTGTTATAACTTAAAGCTGGCTAATGAGAATACGGTTACACACATTGACACTGACGATGAAGGACGTTTCAAGATGTTATTCATAGGATTTGGTGCTGCGGTAAGAATATACTACGTTTTATAGTTGTTAATTGTTGTTTATCTTATATACCTTATGTTATGTATGTTTGCAAGCCTGTTACTAATATTCAGAATAAGTTAACATATACTTACAGCAACACAAAATGCCTAGCATAATGACCATAACATAATATTATAGAATATAAATGTTTAAGGTTACTACCTTAACATTACCCAAAAATTAACAAGCATACCATAAAGCATCCAGGTGCACATACATAATGCATCATACTAGTTTTTAACTACACATAAACTGACATAAACATGAAAGTACTTAATTTTGTTCTTTAGACAAATAGATATTACCAAAAGCTTTTGTTGATGAACAAAGGATACTAGTGGATAAACAAACAAATCCATCATTCAGACTCCACCTGCAAAATGACAGTGAAGATAGAATCACAAGTTAATACGTAGGAATGTACATTAAACTTGAATACAATAAAATAACCAACTTAGCAGATGCACCTTAACCACTTTTTCCTTGTCCCTTCCCGTCTTCACAACACCTTCGACTTCAACCATTTTAGCTTTTCCATTAACCATAGCTCTCTTATATATGGTTACAACACCTTGATTTCCCTCATCCTCAAATACTTTTTCTTTTCCCTTACTACCTCCAGTAACCAAAGTTTTCTTTTGCTTTTTATCTGCACCCTCATCCTTAAATACTTTTTCTTTTCCCTTATTACCTCCATAACCAAACTTTTCTTTCTATTTCTACCAGCACCCTCATCATGAATCATACCTGTTTCCTTGCTCTTGCTGATCTTTCTTTTGTATATTATGTCAAAAGGAGTGGAACTACAGCACCTCAAGCCAGCGTCATCTTCTTCCCATTCTATGTTTTTATAATAATATTTTCCCAAGTTTTGTTTCATATGAGCAACATACAAGTGTATGGAACCATTCTTTACAACAGCATCAAAGAAGGAATGAACATCATTATCAGTGTGTAATAACTTCAAACCTTTTTCAAGTGATTTGTTTAGTATACGGTAGAATAATGCCCATTTATGTTCATCAATCTCAGACATAATATGATTAAGGCATCTTGGAAATACATCTTTATCATGGGTGAATGCAGAAACACAACTAACTGATCCATTTACATACCTAAGAGGATCATATTTAAAATGTCCTTTGGTATGAATTTTAAAGATAACTTTGTCTTTTTCCATATACATTTCATCAGGGAACTCGTCTGAATTAAACATGAAATTTATATATTCATATCAAAACATGATACAAAATTAATATTAACAATAAAGCCCTAATTTATAATCATTGAATATTCAATATTTTTAATTCAATTAATAAAAATGAATATATAATAACAGTAACAACAAATACGGCAATTAAAGTTAGGGCTCAAACCAACATACCTAAATCAGATCGCAGTACTCCAATAAACGACATAGCTTTTTTGTTTTGGATCGGTAACTGAAAGTTGGAAGTGGAGTTTTTTTGTTCTTTAGTAATGGTCCCAAAGTGGATTTTTTTTGATTCTGTGGTCCTTCACATAGAAAATGATATTTTTATATTGAATTACAAAATTGGTCCTTATGGTTAAACCATTTTGGAAATTTTTACCTCAAAACAAATGACAGACAAAACAACACAGACAATCCAACAAAAAGCATCATTTAAAGTAAAAGTGCATAGAATAAGAAAGTTTACTTGATACATTCCCGGAACATACAATCCAAACAACTAGAAAAACAGTTATTACAGACAAAACAACACAGACAATGTTTAAAAAGAAACTTAAGATATTCTGTTTGGGGCAAAACCAGAACATCCAACTACTGGTTTTTGAGCTCTTAACCCAAGAACAACATTGGTCACTTTCATCATGCTATACGGTTTCTTGACATGAACTATCTCTTCCTTTAGGGGTCCTAATGATCTAAGCCCATAATGAGCTTTACCTCTTGTATTGGTACCCTAAGTAGTTGAAGCAAAATGTGAATGTGGGTACACAATATGAACTGGCAATGGTTCTTGTTCCTCAGTCTTGATAGGGACATAAAGTGGTTTTGGTTGTTCTTCCTGAGTATTCTTAGGTAATTGCCATTGAATATCACGAGTAGAAAGATAGTTGATTAAATCTTCACTAGAAGATGTGTCATCATTTGAAGATGTTTCATCATCTGTTTCAAGTCTCACTTCTGCATTAGATATGACTAACTATAGGATTAAAAACATGGAAACCGATAGATTAAAAAAACATACTCCTTACTAAGAGCATCTGCAGTGGCTAATTTTCAAAAGCTTTTCCAAAAGGCATTAACATGACTTTTTGCATCGAAGAGAATAACTTGAACTACCTAAGACTTGGTATATGTCAAGTGTTTGAAGCAAAGACTTGACATAATTGTTTATTCATTTTATGTTCAAATACTAATTGCTAAACCTCTTATTTCAATGACTTGATACTTTTTCAAAAGCTTGGTGCAATAAACCTTAATTTACTAACCTTTTTGTTTCAGCTTCCTATTTCTTAAATTTGAAAAAATGTCTTCAAGATTTTTTATCCTCACTTCAAGGTCATCCACCTCCTTAATACCTGTAACCTTTTGCTTTGTATCTACAATGATTGCAAACAAAATCAAACATAATATATACTAAACTGGGTCAATCTTATATAAGAAAAACTCAACACAATATAAACTAACCTTTCATAGTTGCTTTACCCTTTCCCTTCCGGTCTACAAATAGCAAAAAGTAAATTCATATACATATATATCATTACAAATCAATTAACCCAGAATAGAGCATTTAAGCAGAGACCATTAAAAGGAATGAAATGGAAAACATATGTAGATTATTATACACAAATGCAAACAGTTACAAACAAATGCCATTCGTCCTCTACAAACAAAGTATACCATTTTAAAATCCAATAAAAAAGACATCATAATAATTAAATAACAATAATCAAACCACTGACCTCTACCCATTTTGATGGTAATTTGGAATTAGTGTTTTATAGAATTAGGAGGTTTTTGATGGTAATTTTACCCTCAGAAATGATTCTTGCCTTATTGTTCATCTCAGCGTAATGTCTACACATCTTGGTAATGGGCTAATTTGTTAACACAAGGCCCAAACATGTAATTAAGGTACAATAAATGGGCTCTTAAGTTAACACAAGACCCAAACATGTAATTAATGTACAATAAATGGGCTATTTTGTTAACACAAGGCCCAAACATGTAAAATTAAATTTAAATCTTTAAAAGTTTAAAAATTAATTTTTGTAACTAATATAATTAATTTTTTTAATTATTCTTAAGTTTATATCTTCATTATAAGTAAAAATAAAAACATATTGTACATGATAATTTTTATATTGGGTATTTATTTTATAACTAACGTTACTAGTTGTTTTTATTATAGATAAAGAGTTTCTTATGCTATATGCGGCCGTTGATCATTATTGATGCTGCACATCTTAAAGGGATTTACCTCGGCACAAACATTGTTATTGTTGAAATGGATGGGAACAACCAAATCATACCTATTGCTACTGGTGTAGCCCAAGGTGAGACTAATGAGTCGCGGAGTTGGTTTTTGAGCAAGTTGAAAGATTGCATCAGGGAAGTACCAAATTTGACAATTATATCAGATAGGCATTATGCGATTACACATGCATGCAAGAATGTGTTTACAAACTCTTTTCATGCTTATTGTTGTCGTCATTTGATGATGAATTGAAATATGCAAAGCGATAAGCTAAATGGTTTATAATGGAAGACATGCAAAGCCTACACAATTCCCGAATTTGAGAAATTAATTTCTTTAATTCGTTGTGTACGACCGGATGCTCACAAAAAACTTGTCGAAACTGGGTTTATCAAATGGTCTAGGGCACTGTGCCCTACAACAAGATACAACTACATGACATCAAACAACGTTGAATTAGTAAATGTGTTAACGAAGGATGTGCGAAAATTACCAATCACAGCGCTAATGGATTGGTTTAGAGATCTGCTTCAAAAGTGGTATTATAAACGTCGAGCTAAGCATCAAGGTATGAGTTAGTAATATTCAATTGTTTCTTTTTGATAGAACTAGTTTGTATCCTAAATAACATGAAGCATTCATAAATTTTTTTATTAAATGCATTGGATGATGAACTTACAGAATTGGACGGTTAAGGGGGTTTATGAAAGAAAAGTTTATGAGATACGAGAGCACAAAAAAAATACATGTTGTTTATTTGGAAAAAGGTGAGGGTACATGTCGAAAATGGCAACTATTGGGTTTACCATGCGGTCACGTTTGTGCAATGGCCAAATTTGCAGGTATACGTAGTGTTGCTCGGCTGGCAAAACCTTGGTTTTTAAATAGAAATATTAAAGGTACATACGCATGAATAATTTGTCCTATACGAGATGTATCAAGTTGGCATACTTTGGATGATATCCCACTTTTTTTGCCACCGATACTGGGTAAGAACCTGCCTGGTAGACCAAAAAAGAAAGATCGCATACCATCACAGGGTGAGGGACGGAAAAATAATAAGTGCGGAAGGTGTGGTTCTAAGGGACACAATCGAATGGCTTGTAATGTACCAGTGCCTAAAAAACCAGTAAGTATTACATTCTTACACTAACTTTGTACCTTGAAAAAACTGATAGACAACTTATTTTGTTGTTATTTTCAGACAAATGGTTCAAAAAGGATAAAGTCTAACCAAGACCCATCTGAAAACATAGACTCTGAACCTCACCAGGATCATCAACAGCCAAATCAAGGTTATAATGTGCAAATGATGTATGAGCCACAGCCCGAAACAAATAATAGTGATGGTATGTATCAGACGCAGCAGGAATTCCAAGAACCTTATTCAAGTGATCCCAACTTAAATTATTTGTCGTAGTTGTCTACTCCATACAGCTTCTTGAACTAACTACTCAATCAGTTTGTATGTTTCTACTTATAACTTGGATTTGTTAAGGAATTCGTGCGAACTATTTGAACTTAAGTAGTTACTTTTCTTAAACAACTCATCCTTTGTCCACTAAATGTTATGCACAGCATATAAGTGTCTGCATAAAACACCTACAAACTTACTATGCAGATTTTTAGGTACATTATTTCAATCATTATGTGGCAAGACATGTGGGTGGAAATGGGTCAAAAACAGATTTTTTATAAATCTAGGTCACCCCGATTGAGATTTTCTATAGAAGGGGATCTACCTAAACTTAACTGGGTTTAGCACATATAGCAGGAGTAAAGCTAGCAAACCTTTGACGGCGACATTGGGTACCCAAACCACCCAAGGAAGACACGTCTACACGACTTTCATTGTTCATAGAAGCTGTCTCTGTGATAGAGCAGTCATCTGTAAAATAAACGAACATATAAGAACTGGCATTTGTAAATTAAAACAAGATTTCAATGAAATCAAACAAGCAATTCCCCCAACTTTCAAACACAACCAATTTTCATTGTCTTACTTTTCATTCTTCAACCCGTTTTACATTGACAAAGCATAACTAAAACTAGATAACAACTACACGCATAAACAATAATGGAACACACAATAGCATAACTTCATTAGCCACTCATTGTATCCCTAAACCATTCATAACACAAACAGAAAAACCATAATATATAAAAAATAAAATAGCACACAAACATTTAGATTACCTTAATTTTTATATTCATTACCAACCAAAAGTTAAATACAACTAAAACCATAATTTCCATTTCAGGAGTTGTGGTGTGATAAACTAAAACCACCACCTACAATTTAAAAACATTAAACAACTTCAAAACATTAACCAAACTTAAACCATGAATACCTAAACCAAAAGAAACCCATACCCATCCCTAAAAATCATCACTATCAGCCTGCATAATTTTCACATGTCCTTCTTTCGTAGAAATCTTATCCTCAGCCTGAGCAATAACATCATTCAAGCCCATCAGCTTAGTGTTTTCATCCCGTATGTCATCCCTAAGGAACATCAAAGTATCCCAAACATCATCTACATCTCCCATAGCTTCGATTTCAACTAGCAGAATGTTTAACCGAGCTATACAATTTCTAGCAGTTTGGGCTTCTTCACGCATGATGTTAATGAAATGACGGGTTTTAGCAATCTGTTGAAGAAAGAAATACTTCATGTATTTTGGAAAAGATGTCTCACTGGTGAAATCAATAAGATCATCAGTCACCCGCCTTGCCAATATGTTTGATGGTCCAGCGGCTGCCATTGGAAAAGAAGTTTGGGGAAAGCCTAAAGGAATAGTTGTAGAGGAAATGATTCTATAAAAACCCTAATTGGAAGTATGTAAGACCGATTATAGAAGAATTGATGAAGTAAGAGTATATAAAGGAGATTTTTTAGTGGATACAGCGTACCATCGAAGCGCGAGAACGTCAGTCGACGTTCATAATATACCATTAATCAACAACTTGACTAACTTAAATGAGTCAATAACACAATTAATAGAATGCACAGATTAACACCTTTCAATTCAAAAAATGAACAAAGTAAATCCCCAACCTTTGTCATTCCAGACCTGGGTTGGTAAACTATTCATACCCTCAAATGGGCCTTATTTGGGCTAATGCATACAAGTCCCAAAACTAGAAAAGGGTGTTTGGTTTTAGTTATTAATTGCCAGAACAACCAACACTAATGACACAATTTACTTCTCATTTTGACTATTAGCTACCTACAAAAAAAACATAGGTCAAATTATCTACAGATAAATGACAGACTGGAAATCACAGGTTTTGCAAAATTTTGAAGTAACTAAAGACATGGTAGATTATGTTAATGTAAAGTATGGTACGAGTTGGCTATTCAACAATGAGGTTAGTGATGAGATACTAGACGATTTATTGAAAAGAGTGTATGACAACCAACAGAGGGTAAAAGGTTAGTGTTCGCAACCACATGCATTTTGTTGTTCATATAAACATATAACGGATTCATGTAGATAAAAAACAAAAGGGATTTTTTTTGTAAATATTTAGTTTTTTCCTATCTTTGTAGATGATAAAGCAACAGGAACTGAAATTATTGATGATGTTGACAAGGAAAATGTTAATGTAGAAGTTGTGCTTAACAAGCTAAAAAATAATAAGATGAAGAGAAAAGGTAATAGTTGATTTTACAATTTCTAAAACTCTTAGGAATGGTAATTTCTAGAATAGCATTAGAGGAATTGTACTTTTTGCAAACTTAGTTAATCTTGTGAACACACATTATTCATCCAAACACCCCTATACAGATATATTTATGATGAAACAAAGTGTCTTACCATGTAACCCTTTATGAGTGACTCACAAACCCTTTATAGTTTACTTATACCATTTGCAAAGTTAAATATAATGAGTTTAAGCAATTTACCATACCTCCAACCCCTATATGTGTTTTGTTCCAGATTCCATGGAATGTTAAAGGGGTGTTTGGATGGTTATTCAAGCATAAATTCAGAGATGATTGGGCTTTATGTTGTTATAATTTAAAAGTACTATCTTTAAGACATCCATTTCATATGAAATTTACTAATTACATCTTACGTGCAGAACTTATAATATTAGACTCAGACACTTGTAATTCTAATGATAGTTGGGAACTAACAAAATCTGTTAACAAAATTAACTCAAAGTCTGTATTGAAAGATAAACATGGTACAAGCTCTGTTAGTTTTAAAGGAAGAAAAGGTTTACCATCCAAAAAAGGTTCATGGTCTAAATCTACAAAAACTAAACCTTGTAAGGTTTTAAATCTACAAAAACTAAACTTTGTAAGGTTTTAAACCTGGGAAAAGCTCTGTTTATTCAAAAGGAAAAAAATGTTTAGTCTCGAATAAAGGAACATGCTCAAAAAAAGGTTTATGTTCTAAATCTGAAAACACTAAAGCTTCAAATGTTATAAAGTTTTATAGTGATTCAAGTTCAGATGATCATGGGTCTGTGTTTAGAGGTAAACCTGGGTCAACTTCAAAAGGTGTTGGAGCTCCAAAACATTCCAGGGGTAAAAAAAGTAAAGGCAACAGGAAGATGGTTTAGCATTAGCCTTTGTTGGTGTACCTGGAGTTTGTGAAGCTTTTGTTCATCAGCTGACCTGCTGTTTGTGAAGCTTTTGTTCTTCTTTTGTGTAGTTTAAAACTTATGGCTTGTATACCAAAAACTATTATATGTTGTTTATGTGGTGTATCAAGTCTATATGGATATTTAACTTTATGGTTATTATGAAATGTAATAGTTGCACCAGCTGCAACACTTATTCTGAAAATTTTGTGAGTACATTATTTAAGCATTTTCCATATTCTGCTTAGTCATTTGTGTTTTAAAGAATAAAAGGATGTGTTTGGAAACAAGTAAAAGATGAAGTAAATATGTTTACAAAACATAGCCTTAATAAATAAGGATTAGTCACAAACTTGGCCTTAATAATATGTTTGTGCACACAAAAGATATGCTTACAAAACATGTGCTTAATCATAAGTTTTAGCACAACATACATATTATTACAATACTTTCTTGCATACTAATGAAAAATAGGAAATACATATTACCTAAATACTTAAAGACTAAGGTTGATATTTAATTGCTCTCATTCTTGTAAACTTAACCTTACTTTTACCCTTCCTTTTCAATAGCAATGACAAAGTAGTTGCTGGAGAAGACACAACATCATCCAATATTACATCATTTGAAAATTCATCTTTACTCTTACCCGAAAGTGAACAATCATCGGAACCCACATGTTCATCTATCCAATCAAAGACTTTGAAAGAACCACCAACATCAAAGCAACCACCACCATACATATCCTCATATTTCCAATAATCAAGAGGGTCAAAGTGATCATCAACACAGTCGGCATGCAAAAAATCAGCATACAGATTCTTCACTGGAAATTGAATACCTATTTTTCTTGGTTTAAGAGGGGGTGTTCTTAGTAAGGGGAAAATGGATTCTTCTTTTTCCCATGCAACAACCTCATCAAATGTCATAGAAGCAGCATCCATTTTTAGTTTTTCATGACTTTTTAGTTTAGACTGTATGTCCCCATGATAATCATCAAAACTCAAGTTTCTAAAATAATAGGCTGCTAAGTTTCTAGGAAGATGGGCAATATACAAGTTAATTAACCCATACATCTCAGCCATATCATACATTTTTTTAATATCAGGGTCACCTTCAACAATTGTCAAACCTATTTCTAGGCTATTTCTAGGAATACAATAAAACAGACCGCGAATTTCACATTCTAGTTTATAGACAATCATGTCAAGCATTTGAGAGAAACTCATCCTGTTTGAGTTAGATAACTTAAGTGGTAAAACTTTTCCATAGTCATACCTTAAAGGTAGTTCATGGAACACACCATCGTAGTTCACTTCAAAAAGTGAATACTTTTCAGTCGAATCATCAATCCTGTATATATTAAATATGTAAAATTACTTCATTATAAAAAAACAAAGATTTTGGAAGACAA
The DNA here is from genome assembly GCA_026074375.1 of Tanacetum coccineum. Classification (NCBI taxonomy): domain Eukaryota; kingdom Viridiplantae; phylum Streptophyta; class Magnoliopsida; order Asterales; family Asteraceae; genus Tanacetum; species Tanacetum coccineum. The sequence goes on along the minus strand of BQNB010054159.1, from coordinate 21,370 downwards.
CATGAACAACAATGTAAACAAACTAAACATGAACCTAGTTACATACCTTTTGCTATTATCCATACAAGAAAAAGGAGGTTTGTGAGAAAACTTTGAAGAGAGTGAAGATTTAGATGTAGCCATACTTATGCATGTACTTGTGTAAGATTGTGAGATCTTTTATTTATGTACTATGAAGATACTACTAACAATGTAAACTAAGTATATAATTACGGGCCTTGTAATTATATCAAAAATAGTAGGGTAATTGGTTAATATTATGGGCTTTGGGTTACTTTTAGTAGGCCTTTATTAATTTTCAGGGAACCATCACAACGGTTTGGAAAATTTGCAAGTTAAAAGACACGTGCTTTAAATGAATTCAAGAATCACAACGTTTCAGAAAAAGCAGTATATAAACAAATCATACGCAGGCCAAACTTTACATCTTTATCATCTTCTTAAAACAAACATACACGTAAAGATGATTCAATCACCACTTAACGAACTATGTGCGACATCTAACTCCACAAATTTATGGGATATATGGAATGTCGCAATCCACAAAGAGATACAAACAAACCTTGCAATAGCGAGGCAACTGATGGTGGCTGTTTGTGAACTACAAGCCAGTATTAATACGCGTCAGGCCCTTATAGATGATGCAAAAACAAATTTAAAGGATAACAAGATTGCGACTGTTTTATTCTTTAGAGAAATGCAAGGCAAAGAAATGGCATGTGTGAGGGACCTTCTGGTCAAGATTGAAGAGGTACTGAGGTGGCCGGTTGAAAAACAGGAGTTCCTTGATTACGTTAAAAGAGTTTAGACAAGAAAAGGAAATTCCATGATGATGCTACTATTGTTTCTACCTAGAACTCGTCTTTGATAACAATATTTGTATTGAACTTTGTTGGATTCAAATTTATACTTATCTATTATCTTTGTTATATTAATGTTAATTCCTTGTTTAATGAGTATATACTTTTGTTATTACTTTTGCTTTTGTTCTATTTATATTTGGTGTTTGTTGAGTTATGGGTAATTAAGCTAATAAATAAATTAGACTACAATCAAAACAATGAACATAAACTACTAACAAATTGGGTACAAGGTTTAAGTGACGCAAAAGGTTAATGAAAACATAAGGTAAACATAGGTTTTGATACCATATTATAGTTAGTATTTGTGTTCAAAAAAAATCAAACCATCTTCTCACGATATGCCAGGACAACGTCAACATGATCATCTACATCCAACGACAAGCCATGTGCCAACCTATATAAAAGTATACAAACCCACACACCATAATCACCATATACGCCCCTACTTAGGAACATTGTCCGTTAGCCTAAACGTAATGTTATACTTGCTTGTATCTATTCCTTTCTTTTGAAAAACATTTGCACGTTCTAGGACTACAGGAAGTTGGACCTGTAGATAAATTTACATTTAAACAAGTTAATAAAAATGTGAAAATTCCTTATGTAGTTATAAGATCTCTGTAACTTTAATGTTGTTGGTTTATAGTTTAAGGTTTGTTTTTAATTAATTTGATACAACTTAATTGTGTTTTATATGTATGTTTTCAATAATAGTGTTAACACAAAGGAATAACAATGTGCATGGAAAAGGATAACTTCATTAACTAGTAGCCTTCTTAAACACACATGCCTTCATACTTAACAAAAGATAACACCACCACAACATGACATCTACAAGATGATTCCCAGGACAAAAGAAACTAAACAGACAACAAGGCCACCATAACAACTAGAACACAAAAGGTAACTTTGACAGAAGATTAGAGGGAGCACAACATAGAACATGACTGAATCACTGTCTGCGCAATAGAGCAATGAAAAATATTTTCTTAATGACCTTCAGCTGTGTCTCACAGATTAACCTCATCATGCCCCTAGATGACTCCAAGTCATCATACTAAAACTCCTTAAGCAACTTAACAGATTCTGCAGCAACATTAGACCCCACCAAAATTTGCAACTCAAGTATTTGCTCATGCCTCTCCTGACATCGAACCATTAACTGTTGACAAGATACATATGTTTCCCTAACCAACTAACAGACCCTTTAATTGTCATTATGAAACAACAAAGCCATTATGTCTGTGAGTTCGATGGAATTTGCATCTGCAGCTAGTTGAGATAGGTGAGACATTTTTGTGGAATGAAGTTTTGCTTATGAAAAGGTTTGTTAATGGAATGTGGTATTGAAAAAGGTAGGGGAATGACCAAATATAAAGGATAGGGGAAAAAGTGTAACAAAAAAGTACATTAGCTGAATAGTGGGATTCATATCATATTAGAAGGAAACGGACATCCAAATTTAATGTGATTAGTAGTGGAGAAAAGTTTCAGGCATGTCATATATATGGGTCAAAGCATTTTTGGCCACTAAATATTATATTATAGAACATAAACCAATGCTATTATGGAAAACAAGTTACTAACCAATGTAATTGCTCTCTAGCTGGTTACAAAATCCTTATTTCATGCATATAAATATTGTACTTAGTTACTTATTGCATTTTACGCAAGCTGTAATTGACTAACTTTGTGTAGACATATTATACTCAAGCATAAACATATTATACACGGTTATTGTATACTAAGCTTAGTTTTGTTATGATTATTGGTAACTTTGTAGACATAGGAAAAAAGTTTATGCAACATGTATTTGGTGTACCTGTATACTTGGTTACAGTTTAGTCAATAGGCATTCATAGTCAGTATAACAAACTAAGTTTTTAGTGAATTACTACCACATAAGTGTATAATATGTTTTGTCCTAAGTAGTGTATATTGTGTTATTAACTTAGCTGTAAACATAAGGAAACATATAAATATATTTTCATATAAACGTTAAAAAGTTTGTGAGTTACCTTTAAACAATGCCTAACCCGGACATACCAATCGTGATAGTCATAGTCATATGTGTACCCAGTGTCATAAAATGTGACCTCTCCAGATAGAATATGAAACTGGGCAAGACACCAATGTTCACCCGTTTCATTAATCGGAATAAATACCTACACAGTAGTGGTTTTTTGGATGGTTATACAAAATGAAATTATTAAGCAAAAAAATAATGAAGAAAGACTTTAGTGTATATGCTGGTTTAAAAGGTAGGTATTTATGTTGAATAGTGCATTATTATATCTTTTATTTTGTTTATGAAAATGATTTAAACAACATTCTAACAAACCAAAAATACACTACATTTAGGGTAAATGTTTTACCTGATCAACCTCGCTCCATGGAGTGGTATACCTCTCCCCGTTAGCATAAAATAAGGGCAAGCCTTTTTGCAATAGGAGCTAAACAAAGTAGCAACTAACCATAGCCCAATTAGCATGCTCGGTTCTGATATGCCACATATAGTCCACCTACAAGTCTATGTGTTGTTCATTGAAAGAAACAAATGAATGGCTTAATGAAGGGAAAACAACAAGTTTATGATTACAAATTGTATTTATAGTTGTTCTATAAATACATACCTCTTCAGTTAGCCAACATTTCCTTGCTATGTCTAAGCAAACCAACTTAAGCCAAAAATTCCTATCTACAGTATAATCATCGTTCCATGGAAATTTACATTTAACTTGCCCGGGTTGGCCTAGAAAAAATTCAATATCATCACTTAACCAAACCGTGTCCATACAATGTAATACTCGTGAAATATCTTACATATACATATTAATTGTATAAGTTATAACACATTGTATCATCTAATATTGATTTGTAAAGTAGTAGAAGAAGTTTCATACCTCAACCCATAGTTTCACATTTTTAAGAAGTTTAGCGGTACATGGGTCATTTACATGTTGACGGTCTTTTTTGATCTTAACCCAACTAACTTTGGAATTTATCTTTTCTAAAGAAGAACCAAGCTGATTCCTCTTCGCAGGTGCTAACTTAGCCAAAATATTTTTACCATGACTTGAATTCATAAACTCCTTTCGCTTATTTTTCTTCTGCTCCTCCAACTGCAACATATTCTCTTCTTCTAACCTCAACCTGTTTGCCTCATCCAACCTAAACCTATTCTCCTCGACAATTAATTTTTCATGTTCACAACGCAACATTTCTTCATCTTCCAAACACAATTTCAATTCTCGATTTCTTTTTCTCCCTTAGTTATCGAATTAAGCTATTTAATAGCTTATTCGATTAGCTTATTTCTAGCTTATTTGTCCTTTTTATCTTATTTTTCCAAAACCTTTTAATTTAGTTTTTTTTGTTTTATTGAAATAGCTTAATCATTTAGATCTACTAGCTTTAGCTTTTCTATTTCAAAATACTTAATATTTTGAAATTAAAGTTTTTAGCTTATAGCTTATTCATATTGTTTAACCATTGTTTGAATTGTGATTTTAGGGATTCGATTCTACTCATGAGGCGTGGAGCTTAAGGGTCTTCTAAGCTTATTTCTTAGATAAAGTTTTAAGCTTTTTGAGTATTTATCTAGCTAATTAGTGAATAAAGTTCATACCTTTACTAGCTAATTAGTTATTTAGATATTAATTAAGTTTTAAGCTTTAGATTTTAAATAAGTTTATTGGATTGGGTGGTTTTATATCCGATTCGGTTCATCATTCGGTTCTATCCTCTTTCTCTTTTCAATACTAGTAGTTTAGATTTATTTAGCTTAAAATGATTATGTTTGCTTATTTGTTGATTAGTATGCTTAGTGAGTAGATTTTATGTATGCTTATTAAGTGATAAATTGTTTAGTGAATTAAGTGTGATTATAAAAGTGAAAAAATTGATTAGTGATTTTCGGATTACTTAGATTAGTGTTTTGGTTATTCGAGCGGGCAAAAGCCGTAAGAATAATTAGGCATTAATTTAGTAATCAATATAAAAAATTGTTTTCAATAAAAACCAACGTTGTGAGAAGATAATCTATTTGAAAGGTATTGATTCATCAATAAGGACTCAATTCTATTTTAATTCACACTTAAGGATCTAAATAATTTCATTAGTAGCATATCTTTTTATATATTTATCTGTCTTAGATTTAGTTGCTTGTTTTTGTTTTCTTAGAATCATATATTCTATTTTAGTTTTAAACCAAAAAAACAAATATTTGACATTCTATAGCATCAACAATACGCTTTCAGAATTTTAAATTCATTCTCTCTGTTAGGACACGGCATCCGAGATTAGATTTTTCATTGTCTCAGTGATTTTTGATCAGATAGGACTTACTTTATTTATACTCGACTCGATTATATACTTTTTTTTTTTTTTATCTTATTTTCTTTTGTTAGGTATTAGGGTTTTTTTGGCGGCCGCTGTCGGGGGAGAGTGGGGTGATTGGATCTTACACGTTTGGTCGGCCCTTGATAGTTTTAGTGGCCTTGAAGATCCTTTTTTTCTTTTTGGGGGGGAAAGTTTTATTATCGTACCCTTATATAAAAAAATAAAAAATCCAAAAATATTTTCATTTCTATTTTAAATTTCTTTTATAATATTTGAAATAATTCATAAAAAATCTTTTTATTTTTAATTTTTTACTTTTCTTCTTTTTTAGTGCTATGAGCCACTCGTTCTTATTCTTCCATTTCTATTCCTCCGTTTTCTGATCCGCAAAGATCTTATTCGAAATCGCACTTATGAAATTTCAGAAAATTCATAAATCAATTCATCCCTTCAGTGGCAGTACCACTTCTCCTTCTGATTCTTTTTCTAGTCTCACACCTTTTGAGACTAGTGATTCTCTTCTCGAGGAGTTCGCCGATGAACTCGCTCTTCTTGACCCATTTCCACCAGGAAATGAGGACGATAACTTTGATCCTGAAGCTGATCTTAGAGAAATTGAATATTTGTTGAACCGAGATCCGTCAACAGATTCTTCACCTACGATTGATATTGATATTATTGATCCCATTCTCGAGAGGTTCACCGACGAACCTGCTCTCGTTTACTCATCTCTACCGGGAGATGACGATGATGATCTTTTTGACTTAAAGTCCGATAATAAAGAATGGAAAAAGCTTTTGTATGGTGACCTTTTTAATAACACTCTGTAGAATACAAGTAATCTTTGATATATAAACCAAGAACTAGAGAGAGAAAGTTAGAGGAAAGATGTATTTTCTAGTGAGAGAAAGTAGAGAACATGAAATGCATTAAGTGAAATGAAACATACAACCAACCAACCACCTCTCCAAGGCATGAAGAGGTGTATTTATAGTCCAAGGGTGGCCGACCATGGGCCTTGTAAGGCTTTCCATGTGCCTTTGGGCCATATTAGCTTATAATCTAAACATTGACTAACTACGGGCTTTGACTAGTTAATATTGGAAGTGACCGAGACTTTTCTTGTTCCTAACAATCTCCCCCTAAGGGAGGTCACTCCAATTTACAAACATTTAAACTTAGCATACTATGCTTCAACTTTAGTCTTGGAGATCACAGTCTTTAACTTTAATTATTAACTTGTGAATTGATGTAGTGATCATAGACTTTAGGCTTGAGCTTGTTCTTTATCTGTCTTGAATGTGAAAAAGAGATTTTGAACACCTTGAGATCATCCACCAAGCAAATCTCATTTTTGCCATCTTGGTAAACTTGCGAGAAAAAAAAAAAATTTTTTTGGGGGGGGGGGGGGGGGGGGAATATAAAAAAAAAAAAAAAAAAATTTTTTTTTTTTTTTTTAAAAATTATATTTTAATATAATAAATTTTTTTTGGGGGTGTGTTTTATATTTTGGGGGGGGGGTTTTTTTTTTTTTTATAATTTATATTTTTTTTTTTTTGGGGGGGGGGGGGGGGGGTGTTTTTGTTTTGTTTTTTTTTTTTTTTTTTTAATGGTGTATGTATTGAGATGTAATGGAGGATTTTTAATAGTTTTGAGTGTTTGTTATGATTATGGATTGGATTTTTAGGTACTAGCGTACAATTCGAGAAATACATTCGGTATCAGAGGTGACATAAAATCTTTATATCTTTACTTAAGAATTCATTCACTTTAAGAAAGACGTACGGTATCAGAGTAGCGGAAGTCTTGAAACATGTACTTGAGCCTTTATGATGTCTTTATGTTTGTTGGTCGGGTATGAGCATGTGGTTATGAATCTTGTGAGTCAGCTGGAATCAGGTACCTTCACCTCCATCTTTAAGTATCCTGCATTAAAACAGTTAGCAATAAAGCGAGGGGACGAATATGGCTTTGTCATTCGCCCGTGTTTGGTTGGAGTAACCTTCGAATCCGTGAGGATCGACCTGTGATCAGGTAGATTCAATTTAAGAAGAATCTATTTGACAGGATGTCCAGCTGGAGTATTAAATATTTCTAACACATGTGTATCAGATTCATCAAACTCAGCATGTTCTCATTATCGGAATGTCTCAAAGCAGACAACACGATAAGAGTGAACCAACGAGTTACTATCTCACCGATTGAAATAAAAAATTGATTTGAAAATCAATCGACGTGTCACTTGCTAAAGTGGTTTTGTGACACATCAAGAGTGTTAATCATTTCAAAATTCATTAACAATCATCAATTCATAACTTGGAACAAGTTTGATTCTTATAGAATTGTACCATCATTTCTTTCCAGTTGTCACAAGTTTGATTCATATAGAATCACACAAGTCACCTAACCCTACCATGAGCTTAGTTTGAATGTAGGCTCAAGTAGGTATTTCCATCTTCACTAGGAGTAATAGTCAGCTTTAAGCTAGTTATGGGCGGGAAAATCACGGAAAGTAAGAATGCGTATGACTGTCTATATATAGTAGAGCTTGTGTTATCACAATTGTGTGTAGAGCTCATGAGGCGCGGGCGGGGAGAGAGGCGAGATACATATATTAGCTGCATGGGCGGCTGGAGGGATGGTGCGAGTGTCGAGCGCGGATAGTGCGACAATTAGGTATACTGTTGTTGATTGATTCATATGGAGTTCGACTGGTCTAGGTCACGCTTTCTAGAATCTCTACGTGGAGAGGAGTCTGTTTTTGACAACGAAGTTGTGGAGCTTTAAGTAATAATTACATTCGGAGGCAAGCAGACTGCCACCATTTTCAATATCAACCTACTCGAGTAAGAATAAGTCGATAGAAATGCGTGAATCTCGTAAGAAATGAAACAAGATCTGTTGATAGACCTTGATTGGCTAGGGAGGGAGTTATGCATAGCGCATTAAGGTCCATGACCGACTTCAATATCAGACAACACCCTTCTTAGTTACCGACAGTTTTATTGATTAGACCAAGGTTTCTGCCTAAGTGTATGGAGGGATTCTTTCTTTTCACCCTTTATCCTTACAATTCTTTTTAATTCTTCAACCCCTTCAGCGCTTACCGAGACTTCATAACTAGTACCTTGTTGGGTTTGTTCCAGTACTAGCTCCATCTCAGTCGGCACTTTTCCCGATTCTCACTTTTTCTCCTTTTGTATCATACCTAAGGACTTCTACACCTAACTAGTGGATATCCCTGGGTAGATCCCCTCCGTTCTGTGGATCTGGGATTTGAATACCTATGCCTAACCACCTTATAACTCCATAAATGTAAGTACATGGTCGGTCTTTTGGGTATTCCATCACAATCAAAACCAAAATCATTAAAAAGTTCAATCAAAGTGTTTGATATAAATATCAAAAGATTTACACTTTGAGAGTTTTTCATCATCACTAAAAGCTCCCCCTTAACATGTGCATCGTAATCGTAGTACATGCTAAGTGTGGAGTGCATTGAGTTCATTTTATACAATCACATTTCAGTACAAATTAGAAGCAGTTTAATCACATTTTCTCCCCTTATCCAAAATGTTAATCCCTTGATATTTTAGACATCAATTGATTAAACTTTCGGGGACAAAATGTTTAAATTAATAAAAATATTCAATATTTTAATAAAATTTAAAAAAGAGATGTCAACTATTTAGAATATACAATATCTAAAGTAACAATTTTAATGCTCACCCCTTAATATTTTATGGGTAAATAAGAAGAGTGATTAAAAATAAAAAAAAAAAAAGAAAAAAGGTTACAAATAATTTAAATTTTTGAATTTACTAAGAAATTCTTGTAAATTTTGTACTCGAGCACTCCTTATTATCACCATAAGTCTACACTACATATTTATACATTCACAAGTTTATATTATTTACGAGGTTTGACCTGAATGTTGAGAACATCATATGATAGAATCATATGGTTCTTTTGTAGCAGCCGAAGGTCTTCCCCGTAGTCTTTCTTAAGAAGTTATCTTAGCTTCCCCTTAAATCAGCAATCCTTTCTTGAGTAGATTCTTGCAAGCCGCCTCAAGCAATCTTGATGTAAAAAGTCCAAATATCCGAAGTACACAATTAATTCAAAACCATAACACCAAAGTCAATTAAGTCCTGGATGTCCGCATTTCTCATTATATGATATAGATGATATAAATTGAAACACCAAAGTCAACTATGTCCCGGATGTCATAATTATTCCCTCTAAGTAGTCGAAATGATAACACCTAAGTCAACTAAGTCCCAAATGTACTCATTTCTTTCTGCAGAATACTGACTAACTTACGGAATCATCATACTTATCAAATCTATGTGTATCTCTTTTGTCAATTATTCTACTCTCTTTTAAAAAAATAAGCTTAGCGATTAACAGTTTGAGGAAGCATTTATTGAATCAGAAAGAATTCTTCTCACGTTTTAAATAATTATTCTTCTAACACTTCCCCCTGGGAACTCAAATGATGCATACTAAATGATGATGTATGTCTCTTTCCCTATGAGGTTGAAATAGTGCACCCGAAAGAAACAAAGAAGGCCTAAGATCAAAAGAAGCTAACCATGAAGACAAGCTTAAAAGAAGGCCATGGACTTTATCATGTATACATCTACTCCTTCCCCCTTGCTGGTTTCGACACCTTAGAATCAGCAAAACCGTGTAACGTACCGCATATTCGAAACGTGTACGAAGAATTAATAAGCAAAAATTCTATTCCTCGTGAGAAAACTTCAAGGCTTTTAAAACTATGAAAGTATTTCCAAACATTCCTAAGTCTTTTACAACTATGAGGTGTTGGTAATATTGATCGAATGTAGTATAAAGCCTATACTCACTAATTCTTTTGCTTTTCCAAGAATCATACATATCTTTTTCCAACATGGGTGGACGATTGTCAGCACCCGAAAGAATCACTTTGTCAGCAAGAGTTGCCATTGATAAATTGATATGTTCAAAGATTACTGTTTGATCGAGCGGTGATAGAAAGTAATCGTGTTTTTAGGGTGTTGTCTTTTGTGTTTTAATTCTTGAAACTACACGGGATTTTACAATTCTTGACAAAATCGAGAAAACAAGTGAGTGTTTCACGGGATTTTACAAGTCAAAGAAATAAACCATATAATTTAGATGCCATCTTGTAACTTTTGCCATCTGTTGTCATTGTTTAAGTGTATGTTGCAAATTCGGGTACTTATGAAAAATTGCAAATTCGGGTCCTTAAGAGAAAATTGCAAATTTGGGTACTTATGAAAAATTGTAAATTCGGGTCCTTAAGAAGATTGCAAATTCAGGTCCTTATGAAAGATTGCAAATTCGGGTCCTTATGAAAACTGCGAATTCGGGTCCTTAATCAAACTGCAAATTCGGATCCTGAAGCAAGTTGCGAATTCAGGTACTAGAGTGAATTGTGAATTCGGAATCAACTAGAAATTGCAAATTAGGATAGAACAAAAACTTGCAAATTCGGATAGAACTAAAACTTGCTAATTCGGAAGCTGCTACAGACTGCGAATCCGGATACACAAGGAAATTGCAAATTCGGATACCACTAGAAGCTGTAAATTCGGATACCACTAAAAACTACAAATTCGAATACCACTAGAAACTACAAATTCGGATACCACTATAAACTGCAAATTCGGATACCACTAGAAACTGCAAATTCGGATAGAACTACAAACTGCAAATTCGTGTACTACACGGACGAAACACAAAATCTTTAAAACACAAAAAGACACCTTTTTGATTGTTTTTCCCCAAAATTTCATGTACAACTAGTATTCTTAAACCTATAGGTACCTTAAAAATGACAACTTTTTGGTTTTTAAGCCGAAAATTTCAAAATCAATATTTGTACTTTATAAGGTTTTTGAAAACAAAAGATGAACAAAAATGAGTTTTTCTTTGATCCAAAGCTAATACACCTATATCCAAAGATACTAGATCAACTTTACCTAAGTAAATGATCCTTTAGTGTATGACTAAGCTTCGGGAAAAAAAGATGCGTACGGTTTAAAAAAAATGAACCAAAAAGAAAAAACAAACACAAGAACTAAGCAAATTACTCCATGACTCTGATACCAATTGTAGAATACAAGTAATCTTTGATATATGAACCAAGAACTAGAGAGAGAAAGTGGGAGGAAGGATGTATTTTCTAGTGAAAGAAAGTAGAGAACATGAAATGCATTAAGTGAAATGAAACATACAACCAACCAACCACCTCTCCAAGGCATGGAGAGGTTTATTTATAGTCCAAGGGTGGCCGGCCATGAGCCTTGTAAGGCTTTCCATGGGCCTTTGGGCCATATTAGCTTATAATCTAAACATTAACTAACTACGGGCTTTAACTAGTTAATATTGGAGGTGACCGAGACTTTTCTTGTTCCTAACACACTCACTCAGATAATGAAAAAGACAAAAATTTAAAAATGGAGTGCTTAATTGATGATATGGATGATGATTTTTTACCTCTTTTACCCACAAGTGACTCGACTCTTCCTGAGGCGTCATCTGAGTCATCTGAGATTGCTACTTTGCTATCATCTCCCTTCAGAAATAAAGACAAGGTGTTCAACCCAAGCATACTCATTTTGGGAGGAACTCAGATTTTCCTCGATGAATCAAAAGATAGGATTCAAAAATAAATTCCTCTACTAAAGCATTTCTAATTCTAGAGGATAGTAACTTTCTATCTCACTCTTCTGATCGTTCTTCTGATCGTGAACTCCTGTTCTTCTTAGAGTTAACTGTCACTGAAACTTTGCTATCATTTTCATCTGAAAATGAGGACAAAGTTTTCAATCTCAGGATACCCATTTCAAAAGGAGTTTACTCTTTCACTCTGGGATTATCTCATCGGACCTATGCAACTTTCAAGATCGTTAATGTTCATCCGAATATTTTGAATAAAGGTCCGATGAAGATTTTTCTATTCTTCTATTTCTGCCCCAAGGACAAAGGAATTCGGGGAGAGTCAAGCTAGAGACTCGCACAAAAATAAGCGCTTCTCGGGATGCAACCCGTGTTTATCCTAGTAGTAGTAGTAGTAATAATATAGTAGTTTAGTAGTAGTAATGAATAAGTATGGGGGAGTGTTTCTCTCCATGTTGTGTTTTGTGGTGCCCATTTTTGCTTGCAGGATTCCCTATGATTGTGAAGACCACCGATGGCTAACTGTTTTCAAACCTCCAATCACACGTCTCTGATCATCTATTATGTTAGCATCAAGGGAAAATCCCTATCCTAGAGGATCAAAATATATATATAATATATATCATATAATATATATATGACTTTGTTATTCCCTTTCACACTATGGAAATCTAAGCATTTGGCCTTTTTTCCGTTCTAAGATTGGGGGTCACTACCTGACATTTTTGAACATTGAGGCCAATGTTCAGTTCTAAGTGCGGGGGAGATTTTCGTCAAAATGATCATACATGTGCTTGTCTGGGACCCATGCAACCCCGTTTTGACCAATATATTATTTTATTTTATTATTAAAAAAATAAAAAAATAAATAAAATAAAAAAATAAAAAATGGTATAAAAAATATAGTAATAAGTAGGCCCGTAGGCTAGAACTAGGGAGATTTTGACTTGACCGAGTATTATACTTTAGCTTTCCCCTAGCTTTCAAGACTAAGCGTTTGCAAGACTTTAAAATTTTGCAAAGAATGAAAAATGATAGAGTTGAATATAAGGTAGATGCTAAGCGTGGAGTAATTGGATCTCTTTAGAGCTCATAGAGGTTAATTGTGGCTTTTTGCTCCCATCAGCTACATAAACTAAAAAAAATTCAATAAATAAAGTTGATTTGGTTTTTGCGATTCTTAGTTTTGATCCATTCTTAGAGATTCCTTCTGATAAAAGTAAGGTACACATCGAGGTTTTGTCAGTGTTATGAGGAAATAGGTTATCGATTATTGACGGCTCGCTCCCGTTGTCTAGGTAGTTAAAGACCACAGGACTTGAAATTTGGCTATAATAATAATGTAATAAACTAAAGCAGAAATAAGACCACTGTTTCCTGTTGGTTCGCTCCCGATGTTGCAGTCGTTTAAAAGGTAGAAGTAATAATAATAATAATAATCTGAGACTGATAAAAGTTTGATGTTTCCTGTCGGTTCGCTCCCGGTGTCTCAGCCTTCAAAAAGGTCGAGGAAATTATCGAGGTCGAAATAAGACTACTATTTCTGGTCGGTTCGCCCTCGATGTTGCAGTTGTTTAAAGGATCGAGGGCTAATAATGTTGCAATAATAATAATAATAATAATAAAGCCAAATTTCGACTCCATGGTTATCTAAATAAAGCCTCAGTCTCTGGACTCGTAGTTGAGTTGTTTCGGATGAAATAAAAAGGATAACCCCTAAATCATGCGAAATTAAAACCTTAATGTGGACCTTATTCTCAGCATATCGTCTCTTTAGGAAAGGATTTCAAACTAATTATGGTTTAAACCGGTCCCCTTTATAGTAATAAGGCCTTAATATATTTAAATAAGTGATCTCGTTTCACATTATGTTTTCCAAATAAAATCCTTAGAGGAAATTAGGAATAAGAGAGCAAAAAGTAGCTGCGTTTACACAATTAGCATTTATGAGTAGTGTTAGCATCTAATCTTATATTTAGCTGTGATTTCGTTTTAAGCTTGGTTTGGGATTGTGAAAATCAAGGATGACGAACTCCCGTTCTTAAATGATGCAGGGGCATTGGATCGCAATCGTAAAAACATTCTGCCAATTAACTATATTAGTCCAAAGTCAAAAATATATACTTTTTTTTATTATTATGATTCATGTTTTTACCATAAACATTTGGTTAGGAAAGTATCAATTTCTAATCATTTATAAATTTAAGAAAAGGAAAGTCAAATCAATCTTTATTTAGATTGATTCTAGTTTTCCTATAAATAGTGGGTCTTTTCTTTGTATTGAGATATCTTTTGAGTTTTGATAATAAAAGCTTTTGCTTTAATCGAGTTCCCCACTGGAATTATCGATCTAATTGTTCTTTAATTCGTATGTTGTTCGGCCGTTAACGGTCCACATCATTTGGTATCAAGAGCTATGGTACTAATGGTCGAACGGAATCGTGGAGAGCATCTAATTCGTAGATTCGCCGAATGAGGCAACGAACCAGATCCACGTGACGTGAAGATCGCAAGCCTCAAGCAACGGATTCAAGAACTCGAGTTCTTGCAGGACTCGCTAGCAGAAGAGACGGAAACTAAGTCCAACATCTGGGACGATGGGTCAGAGGACGTCAATCCTTTTGGCGGAGGAAACCCTTTGTTGACAAAGGAAACCGAATCAGAACCTATTATCTGGGATATAGGGGATGAGGAAGAGGAGTATCCATTTGTTAACGAATATCCAAGTTTTAAAAAAGAACCTATCATGTTTGTGGAAGATGAATCGTAGAGTCCTGTTTTATCTCTGAATAATGACGAAGAAGAATCGATGCCGTTAATGAATACTGATATTAAAGATGTCCTAGAGAGGAAGAAGAATTTTTGGATTTGGTGGAGAAGAAGACCAACAAAGAGTCTTGAAGTGTGGCACATGATCTTTGTTCTCAATTGAACCAAACAATTTTTAGTGTTTGATTTTGAGGAAGCCATCAATACAAACATCCACACGAGTTGATTCGTTTAGAAAAAGTATTATTAATCAAGGTTTAGCCAAAGTTATTCAAATTTATGCTTTAGAAAAAATTATCAAATTGTATTATGAAAGCGCACCTATGGATCCGATAAATTTGGTTTTTTAATGAATCAGGGTTCAAGGTCGAGTCCGTTTATAATAAAGGGAAGTAGATGCAGGATACAAATTTGGATGCCTACGATACAAGGGACAGTGAGTCAAACTCGAGGACGATTTTTTGTCAGTAGGGGCGGAAGATGCAGGGGCAATGGATCCCAATTACAACATGTCTGCAGTTCAACTTTTAGTCAAGTCAAAATATTACTTTTTACTAATGTTTCTTCGATGACAATAAACTTTGGTTAGGAAAGTATCAATTTCTAATGAATTATAAATTTAAGAAAAGGAAAGTCAAATCAATCTTTATTTAGATTGATTCTAGTTTTCCTATAAATAGTGGGTCTTTTCTTTGTATTGAGATATCTTTTGAGTTTTGATAATAAAAGCTTTTGCTTTAATCGAGTTCCCCACTGGAATTATCGATCCAATTGTTCTTTAATTCGTATGTGAAAATCAAGGATGACGAACTCCCATTCTTAAAGCCTTTTAAATAAATTTTATTAAAATTCTATCTTTGTTTTTATTAATGAATAAATGGTTAAAACGGGGGTGCTTTAAAAACAAATGATTTTAAACTCTTTTAATGAACCTTTTCTATTCTTGTTTGATGTGAGGGGTTAATAAGTTAAGGGGGATTAAATTATTTCTTTCTGGGCGTGTATTATAAACATTATATGTGGGACCAGCAATAGCTTAGTGTGGGGGAATTTTATGTGTGCTTAAACACACATCATTTATACCTCAGAAAATACTATAAATCAGACTAATAACACCAAAATATGGATAATTATGTTGCAAATATGTTTGTATTGTGTTAGTATGTCTTCCAGGTACAAAGGATTGAAAACGAAGCAAAAATGGTAATTTTCGGATGACTTTCGATGACGTTTTCACGTTTATCAAGATTCAAACAAACACGTAAAAATCCCACGATCACACCGTTGGAAAGAGTACGAAATTATGATTCTAACGGTACCGGCCTTTTATATTTTAACTTTTTTATTTGAACCGGGCCAAGCCAAATTGGACCTTTAACCAAATCTAACCCGGCCCAACTAAGACTTGAATAAATATAATTATGTTGCCCATCTTCTATGATGCTACCATGTAGCTCAAATGGTAAAGCTGGTTGAATTGAAACCATGACCGAGAGGTCTCGGTGTTGAATCCCAACAACACCATTCTGGGTTATTATTGGTTATGACACGTGGCAAGCCACGTGGACACATGTGGCTGACACGTGGACACTCGTGGTAAGCCACGTGGACTCCTGACCTAACCGTTGACCCAACCATTGACTGGCAGTCAACCACCGTTGATCGGTGGTCCGTCGGTGGTTGACCGGTGGTCTGGTTGTGGTCCGACAGTGGTTCACGGTGGTCCGCCACCGTTGATCGTCGTTGGCCGCCGTTGACCGTCGTTGGCCACCGTTGACTGGTGGCTCCGGCGGTGGTTCTGGTGACTGTGCTTGGACAGCTGGCAGGCCATGTGGCACCACTCTGGTGGTGACATGTGGCATTCCAATCATTAGTGCGGGTGTGACAAGTTCGGGTACGAGGTAGCTGGTTCGAAGATTGGTTCGTGGTTCGATAGTTGGCTCGGTTGAGGCTCAGAGGTTGGCTCGTGTAACAAAGCCAACAATTGCACCTTCCAAAAGTCCACGTAGCAACATGCTAATGGTGAATCGAGAATGTACAGCTTGTCTATGACGAGGTAAAAGCTTAGGATCCGAGGCACTGCAACAGCCAATGATTGGCATTTATAATGGCAGTTGGGGCAGCAAAATTACCAAAATACCCTCACTTGGTGGGCTTTAAATTGAAGCAACCAGACCCTCATTTCATTCGTGTAGGAGTAGTGTTAGATTTAGTGTAGTTTTAGGATAGAATTAGTTTTCTCTCAAAATAGTAGTAGTAGCTTATTTTAATGTTTAGCTTATTTTAGGAATTATTGTAAAAGCTTTTATAGCTTATTTAGTTTATTGTAATTAACTCTTTTAGCTTATTAATGAAGATGAAGATTATTGAAGATGTTACTTGAGCTTATTCTTTCTCTAATCCTCTATTTTTCTTTTCTATTCTTTTTAAGCTTAATTTGGCTTATTGTTTAAAAGCTTATTATATCTTATTCGGACAAGCTCCTATAGCTTATTCGATTTGATTTTAAGCTTATATATTCGAAAATAAGCCTAGCTTATTTTTGATTTCTTTTTCTCCCTCAGTTATCTAATTAAGCTATTTAATAGCTTATTCGATTAGCTTATTTCTAGCTTATTTGTCCTTTTTATCTTATTTTTCTAAAACCTTTTAATTTAGTCTTTTTTTGTCTTATTGAAATAGCTTAATCATTTAGATCTACTAGCTTTAGCTTTTCTATTTCAAAATACTTAATATTTTGAAATTAAAGTTTTTAGCTTATAGCTTATTCATATTGTTTAACCATTGTTTGAATTGTGATTTGATGGATTCGATTCTACTCATGAGGCGTGGAGCTTAAGGGTCTTCTAAGCTTATTTCTTAGATAAAGTTTTAAGCTTTTTGAGTATTTATCTAGCTAATTAGTGAATAAAGTTCATACCTTTACTAGCTAATTAGTTATTTTGATATTAATTAAGTTTAAAGCTTTAGATTTTAAATAAGTTTATTAGATTGGGTGGTTTTATATCTGATTCGGTTCATCATTCGGTTCTATCCTCTTTCTCTTTTCAATACTAGTAGTTTAGATTTATTTAGCTTAAAATGATTATGTTTGCTTATTTGTTGATTAGTATACTTAGTGAGTAGATTTTATGTATGCTTGTTAAGTGATAAATTGTTTAGTGAATTAAGTGTGTTTATAAAAGTGAAAATATTGATTAGTGATTTTCGGATTACTTAGATTAGTGTTTTGGTTATTCGAGCGGGCAAAAGCCGTAAGAATAATTAGGCATTAATTTAGTAATCGATATCTCGATAAAAAATTATTTTCAATAAAAACCAACGTTGTGAGAAGATAATCTATTTGAAAGGTATTGATTCATCAATAAGGACTCAATTCTATTTTAATTCACACTTAAGGATCTAAACATTTCACTTTGCAAGCATATCTTTTTATATATTTATCTTTCATAGATTATTTGCTTGTTTATTGTTTTCTAGAATTATATAGTTTATTATTAGTTTTAAAACCAAAAAACAAAATATTTGACAATCAAGCATCAAACAAAACGCTTTTGTGAATTTCAAATTCATCTCTCGTTGGGACACGACATCTGGAAGATTAGATTTTCACTTGTCCTCAAGTGAATTTTTACATCCGACGGGACTTACTTATATTATATTACTCGACTCGATTATATACTCGGATCAAGGAGCCCTGGGAACGTGCTCTTGAAAATAAACGTTATTATCTATCCACCATGAAGATTGGTACTCAACTATAGTAGGTCGGAGATCTGATGTTGACCTTGATTCCTAAAGATATTATAGAAATAATTTGTGACATGTACTAATAAAATATGTTCTAAACTACAAATAATATAATATTTAGAGTTTAGCACTAACCTTTTCAAAGAGGTAAGAATAATCGGATCTTGTAAATAACGACTTCTTCGACCAACCGAGTGCTCTTGGTATTACTTTTGGGTCTTTATTCCACCAACTTTCACATCTTTCAAATGTCTTAAGAATCCAAATCTAAATAATATACCAAATGTAAGTCAACATAAATAAAATTGATACAATTTTAAATAAATTTCTAACCTGAAAAGCAAACAAAAAGCCAAACAACGTATATGTAGGAACATAGTTGCGGTCTTTCTTCAACCCATAATAGTGCTCGTCACTGTGCCATTGTTTTAAATTCTTAATTTCATCGTACAAATGACACCATAAATGCTCACCCCATGGAAATGAATTCCATGCTTTAATATTTTCAACCAACCTGAACAAGGTATCATCCACTTTGAATGTCAACAACCGACCCATAAATATCACCTCCACAGCTAACAAAAGGCAAAGACGTATTGCGTCATCATCAGATAGCTTGCCAAACCTATCCTCGTCCTCAATAACACCAATAATATCTAAGTTGGTAATAATAAAACCTATCTTATTCGGGAATACCCTATTACGAAACTTTAGGTCACTAGAAGGATGTAAGTCAAAATTTACAGTTCCAAAACGAAAACCGATGATGAGAGAAAACTCTTGGTGACCAAAATGTAGACTATGACCTTTCATATAATAAATGAGGGCCATATCATGATGCTGATCATCAACTTTATGCTGTCTTCGTAGCATATAATCTATCAGTAGTGGTTCATGGTCAAACAACATTAAATCCAACCAAGGTCCAAAACATGTACTCCGAAACAAAATACGACGCTTCACATCTAATTTTTTCTTAATCAACCAAAAATAATTCAATTTACTCCTAATGATGACTTTAGATACATAATCCTGAAACAATATAAAGAACATTTAGGTTCAATAACAGAGGTTTTGACTATTAGTTTCAACTTCGAAACAAAACTAACACAAATAACAACATAATTAACAGAAGTGTATAACAGTATACACCTACACCAGAAAGATAATCAAACATATATGGGTGTCCAAATAAAAAGATACTAAAAATTTAATCTTAATACGCCTAGGCTTACAAACTTACAGTTGTGTCAAAATAACATGAAACTCGAAAAGTAATAAAATAGAAAAAATTAACTGTGGCATCTTCTAAATTAGTCAAACATCAGTTTATGTTCTTGGGTTCAAGTCACTAACACCAAGCTATTGACTAATTCATTCTTTTTAACATCAAATGCGCACATTATTCATTTATCAAACAAACAATTACAACAACATTTTCTAAACTAGAAATATAATAAATCTGATTTCTACTTACCGGCATGCATCACATATGGACC
This sequence comes from Tanacetum coccineum, assembly GCA_026074375.1. Classification (NCBI taxonomy): domain Eukaryota; kingdom Viridiplantae; phylum Streptophyta; class Magnoliopsida; order Asterales; family Asteraceae; genus Tanacetum; species Tanacetum coccineum. The sequence continues at coordinate 1,461 of BQNB010054159.1, read as the reverse complement.
GAAAAATCACTAATATGTGTTTGGAAGAAAATATCAGTGCGACGGATAATGTAATTGTAACGAAATGGCAGATAGTGATTGTAAGAAAATGGAGAGTTTAATCAAAAAGGGGAAACAGGGGTAGATGGAGAGGTGTGTGTGAAATGAGTGTGGAAGATAAAGGTGATAAATAAAGTGGGCACGTATATTTGTGGTATTGGTGTTTTTTTAAGTTTTTAAATACACAAATTGTATTAAAAAAATAGTCGCCCTAGTATGGTTGCCCTAAGTACGAGTCGCCCTGAGATATATGTACTATATGCCATTACTTTTAAAAATGTAAAATGACAAAAAAAGCCAGTCGCCCTAAGTTAAAGTCGATCTCATAGTACGAGTTGCCCAAAATATGTATACCTTACAAATACGGACACTTGGCGGATTCTGGTTAAGTTGCCCCATTGCTCAGTCGCCCTGGACTCTTTTGGGAAGGAAATGTTTTTTTGGTTAAAGAGTGACTAGCACCCTATATTTTGGACCCTTTTCAGAATTTTCCCCCAAAATGAATCAACACTTTCACCTTTATTATGTCTAAATTAAGTGCAACAGATAAGCATGACTAATGATTATTACTAATTACTTTTAGTTCACCAAACAACTTATGTACCGACCTTTTTGCTGATAAAAGGTCTTGGTATGTTTCAGTTGAGGTGTTTCAAGTGGATTTGCAGAAGAGCGACAAAAGTTTATTGCAATGGGAGAGATGGATTGAGAGATTATATTGATGCAGTTAGGGTTTGCAAGCTAAGTATGGCGGTGCAGATTCTTCAATATTGCATTTTATAAAGCGTCAAGGTTTGTTTTCATTTCAAACTCTCTAATAAAAAGTGGTTACTATCTTTTTTTTAAAGGGGGTCGACAAGGGAGATGGCTTTGGAGGCAATCATAGAGGCTTTTAATAGCAACTTGCCTCGTGAATTTGTAGAAAAGAAGTAAGAACTTTTGTGCACTATTTGAATTTTTCTTACAAGAATGAATATATGGCTTATTTATTTTAGTAACAAAATGTCATTATTATCTAATTGTCTTTTTTATTCAATTTCTTTTACAGCTATAAAACGAGAGATTTGTTACCTGATGGATCAACCGTTTGGAGTAAAATATATCTATACTACATATAAAGCATTTATCCCCATTTCTTGATATTTCAACATTGTTAAAAAAAGTATTTTAGAAAATGTTGAAATTGATTCTATACTACACATTCGCTGTTAAAGTTGAAAAACTTTAATTTGCATGGACGAATTCAATTGGTAATATATATATATATATATATATATATATATATAGAGAGAGAGAGAGAGAGAGAGAGAGAGAGAGAGAGTTAGGATCAAAGTAAGAAGGATAAGAAGTAACTATAACCGCATATCCGAGATGCATCGACTTAAATTAGATTCATCTCTATAATCTTAGATGCATTATAAT